>CAJNOQ010000669.1:0-43757 GCA_905250885.1 Didymodactylos carnosus
ACTGCAAGCAGTTTTTGCAAAGCTAAGTTTATGTGTTCGAATCTCTTTTCGTGCAAAACTGATTTTGTGTTTTTCGATAGTTTTAGTTTAGAATACTATAATGGAATATTTTTCCGCTTGTATTCCGAAATTTTTCTGAGAATCTGAAAGTTTCTGGAAGTCTCTCTTTTTGGTAGGAGTGATCACTGTGGTGGTATCCACAAAGTTAGGCGCTTTTTCGCTGGAAAAGTAGAATATTACGGGTAAACCAGAAGTTAACGTCAAGTTGGTATCATTTGGTGAGTTTTGCTAATCATTGTGTGATTTACACACTTAGACTTAGGATATACCCTAATTGTCGAATAATTTTGAGCTGGAGACGTGTTGACACCATAGATTCGTTCTTCGAAACACATGAAACAACTGAAAATGGCTGTTTATGTATTTTCAAACATGGTGATCATAATCATCAAACTAGTTTTTCATTTTCTACCCTTGTTCTGCTGAAAAACCCAATCATAAAGTCTTTTAAATGTATTTAAAACTTTTACACACTGATATTAACCATCTAGGGAAACAATATTTTTTTTAATATAAAATGAACGACTATGCCATTTATACTCTTTGACACACTGTGTTTTTTACAGTGCAAGACTCTCATTTAAGTGTTTGTTTCCTATGATGAATTTTTTTAACTGAATATTTTATAGGCATTACCATGAAGAAAAAAGTCTAATGATGTGCGTCCAATGGGGGAC
This sequence comes from Didymodactylos carnosus, assembly GCA_905250885.1. NCBI lineage: Eukaryota > Metazoa > Rotifera > Eurotatoria > Philodinida > Philodinidae > Didymodactylos > Didymodactylos carnosus. The sequence continues at coordinate 738 of CAJNOQ010000669.1, forward strand.
GTCTCAGATCGTTTTTGATGCATGAACAAAGAAAAAAAATTTGCATCTAATAAGAATACTTGTAGTTGATATAAGCTTTATTCTGTCGGAATACAAGTGGAAAAATATTCCATTATAGTATTCTAAACTAAAACTATCGAAAAACACAAAATCAGTTTTGCACGAAAAGAGATTCGAACACATAAACTTAGCTTTGCAAAAACTGCTTGCAGTTCTTGAAAGTGTGCTTCATTCCATCACGAATGTTGACAAAACTTGATCTGCGACACAGTTTTTAATAACTAATTAAGTTAGGAAAACGCTTTTGTAATTAAAATGGATATTCGACCAAGAGGAGAGTGAATTCTAGTCACGTTCAAAATTTCTTAGTTTGGACTAGTTACTGGGAAAACTTGATGATCAAAAATAACTGTTTGAGTATGGTGGACACTTTCATTAAGGAAAATCATACTAATGCAAGACGAACTACATTCTCTGAACATTTTACTCAAATCTAACAATGTCATTGAATAGCTTTATCAACTTTCAAATGTATTTTACATGACATGACTGAGGATGTATAAAACGGAAGTTACAACAAGTTTGTAAAGGATCTAATATTATCATATTATTGAATGACATTGATGATGTACAGTAATTAAATGGTTTTCTGGGTTTTTTTTTTTATACAAAAAAAAATTGGTTAGTCTATTAATAAACAATGTATATCGAAAAAGAAAAAAAAAAAACTGTTCTTTTACTACGAAAAAAAAATGACATAATCAATATGCAATCTATCATATTTATTATTCCTCTCTTTCTCCTTCTCTTAAACTACTTCTACTATATACGTCGTTATCTTCACTTGAAGAAGATCATGCAAGTTTATCGAGTTAAATAAACAAAGAATATGATGGGATTCTTTTCTATTTTTTTGCTACATGCCATTACTGTATACATATAAAGAAACAGTAACTTCTGGTTTATTTTAACAGTTCACTGATACGCAATATCAAGCATAGTAATGTTCTCATCTGGTTTATTTCTAGTTAAGTGGTCAATCTGATTATTTATCGCATAAACAAGCAGCATTAATTTCAGTTGGTTTAAATTCAATTAATCGTAGTTGTTCAAATATTATTGTTTTATCTTCAAGTATTTCACGTTTAACATGTTCTCGTTGTCAATTGTCGTCGAATATAAATTCACGAGAAATAATAATGACGGATGCAGGTATATAGACAAAGAAAGAAACCACTTTCAGTTCTCTTTTCCTCTTTCTCTCTTTTCAAAATGTAATAATAGGCTTTTGAAAGCGAAACATACAAATTATAGATGCCTCATTTGTAATGAACCTCTGAATACAGTATAGAAAAATGACTCGGCATTATGGTCTTCGTTTATATTCATTCAAAAAAAAAGGAATAATATGTGTGGCGATGGATATAGATAGTTCATTTTATTACATATTTCTCTTGGGAAACAATTCTAAAACATGAAACTGAAGAAAATGATCAAGAAAGTGTTGTTTGTTTTAAACGCTATCCTTTACCCTCGAGTATGACAAGTCTTTCAAATAATTTGCAGTTTTATGTTTGCTGTTATCTAAAGCGCGTTTCCAAATTTTCTTTTTTCGTGACCGTTTTTAGCCACTAATACGTCAAGTCACGAAGATGAATTAGATGTTCATGAACGCGGAACATTATTGAGACCACGTCATTATCATTACGAAAGTACTCGTCAAATGTCGTCAAATAACAACTATCATTTTGAACCTATTGACAGCGATATTCCAAATGCATCCAACACAACTACCGCTACAACGACAACAACATCAGCCAATAGTAAAACTCATCTCATAAAACCAGTGCCATATTTACGTAAACCATCACATCATCTAAATTATAACGAAGTCAATCGTCAACCAATAACAACCACCATCACAACAACAAAACGTCCATATTCCTACGCACATTCGGAAAATTTATTACGAAATTCATCATCTGATCTAAATAATCAAGGAGCAGGACTATTATCATCGACTGACTTTGAAAATAATACTAAAAACAGTACAACAAATAATAATACTCATATTTATTCAGACATGAAAAGATCAATAACGACAGATACATTACAAATGAAATATGGTGATACATATGGACGAAGATTGCATTATTTTCCGAGCACACAAGATGTTTTAGATGCGCTAAAACGTTGCTCACATGATAAAGAATCATTTGTATGATGAATGTATAAAGAAAAAGTTGATTGTTCGAAAATAATTATTTTCACTGTGAATAATTTTATTCATATTTTATCATACTAAATAGTTCTAGATTCTAAAATCACGCCTATGAAAATCATCTAGAGTAGATAATTATCAACTGGAGAATTGCCTTTTGTAACTTTAATCTAAACTGAAGCCCCAGAAGGATGCATTGTTAGTACGTAGAACAGCCATTGTTTCGAACTTTCCAACAGGAGAAAATTTTAACTATCATTATTATATAACCCGTTCGTTATATCAAATAACAGTTATGAGTTGCCATCTCCACTAGAAGTAATAGAGTTATCTAAATTTTTTGATTTTGTTAGTTAATAGGTAAGAAAGAACTATAATGTGCCATCAGCCGCATTCACAGTAATGAAACGGTATAAATTTCGCATTTAGAATTAGTTTACTGTTGTAAATTTAATAACACATATTGTCATAGTCATAAAACTGACCGGGTGGTTGTAATAGTCCCAGCAAAAACGACCCATCTTATTTTGATTTATTTATCTAAATTAGTCTCAAATTGAGACTTGCACGGATTGAGAAAATGTAATCCAAGCAAAAATTAATCTAAACTTTCTTACTTTCCAACGCTTAATTTTATGCTAAAGAATAATATAAAATTTAAACTTTTATTTACATTTTGCTCTGTACTGTGAAAAGTTGGACCCGAATACGACCCATCCTCAGGATCGAGTCGGGTTGCAGATCTCTAACCTTAACATACATCTAGATAAGCGTGTACCTTGATATAGATAAACAAATCAAAAAAATCGTTTTTGCTTAGGATTAACAACTGAACACTGTGAAGAAATACGGCAGCATACAAATAGTGAAGATAGCTATAGCTTAAGTGCCCGAAATTTGCATACAAATCATAGTTCATTTAAGAATCAGAATCTTTACCGTGGTTGAGACATTCAGATGATTTTTATATTTCAAAAAAAAACCAAATCGATTGAAACACCAAATTATCATCTAGTACACTAGCCAAGGGAGATCATTTTTGTATTTATAATCACTCAAAATGAATGTTCTTCTACACTCTCAAAAATAAGGCGCTTTCAGAAATCCTAATGCTTCATGAGCTCTTGTAATAAACCCAGAAAGTGCCATCCAGAAATTAGCCATCTTCCTTTACCCCAGAAGAGTTTACGAAAGTTACTAAATCGTCCAGTTGATTAGACAGAGCGCTCTTTAATGTAAAGAAGATATTTTAAAAACAGAAGGAGTTTATTCCATTGTTTACTAAACTCCAAAAGTTGATTATTCTGTTCATTATCGAAGTGATTACTGAACCCGTACAGTATTTTAATAAACTAATATGGGTAATTAAAATAATATTTGGAGGTTTTTCAACAAAATTGAAAAAATCTTTTGGGTTTAGTAAAAAATCTTAAAGGTATAATAAAAATCTATTTTGATTTACTCTCATGAATACGAAGGGCTTTCTACCGAATGAAACCCCTTCGTATTCATGATTAAGGGTTGTTTTGAATACGCTCTCAGTTTTGTGAAATAATCCATTCAAGTTTTCAAGCAGTTTAGAAAAATCGTAACGGTATAGTAAAAAAAGCCTTCTCAATCCTTTCGAATAATTAATTTCTATTTTGTCATCAAAAGGTAAATGAATTTTGAATATTTTAAATATAAAGCTAATCCTATCTGCGAATTACGATGTTTTGTACAAGTAAATTATTTTGATAACTACGCTGATTTGTACTCTGAGACACTTTTGAACAATAAAACTCACGAACGAACCTTTCGAGGTGATTAAACGCTTTTGCTCGGAATCTAGTGAGCTATAGGTTATCGACCATGCTGATTAAGAATATGACCATGGGGGTTGCTCTTAGCCCTTCGAAGACCTGGTTTTCTAGAATACCACTCTAAAATATAACCCGAACCTTTCTTAATGAGGCATGATTGTAGCCCGCAAATTTCTGATTAAAATGAGATATCTCTCAGCTTTACACGACCTTTCTTGGCAAAGTTATAGAATTTACAACAAAAGCCCTAAATTAATTTCTTCTTATTTCTGTAGCTTTGAGCTGACAATGAACATTTAGGGCTTTTCTTGTAAATTCTATAACTTTGCAAAGAAAGGTCGTGTAAAGCTGAGAGATATCTCATTTTAATCAGAAATTTGCGGGCTACAATCATGCCTCGTTAAGAAAGGTTCGGGTTATATTTTAGAGTTTCTGAAAAACTGGTTTTCTAGAAAACCAGGTCTTCGAAGGGCTAAGAGCAACCCCCATGGTCATATTCGTAATCAGCATGGTCGATAACCTATAGCTCACTAGATTCCGAGCAAAAGCGTTTAATCACCTCGAAAGGTTTCCTCGTCAGTATGCCTCTAACGAAAAACTGTTATGCATCTTTCTATTATAATTTTTTTTCTGAAAATACTATAGTCCATTTGATATGCTGGCTTTGTTTACATATTATACAACACAAATTTCAGCCGCGTTCCTTTCATGTAATGCGACTGATAAGCAGATACATTCGCACGCTCAGCCCTGATGCGAAACGAACCATTCTTTCTCCTTAAGCATTCTAAAAGTTTTGTTCTTGGTTCACATAACTGGATAAGAAGACATCAGAAAGATTTGCAATTTACGCACCTCGAAAGAGGCATAATGAAAATAGGGACTCTAGAATAACAACAATCACCATTGAAACAAAGTTTACTGGTAAATACTGCCGCCGTTCTTCTCTGTTTGTTTTTCTGTTCTTGTTTTTTCTCTTTCTTTTCTTTTCTGTTCCGATAAACCTACCTTGATGTTGTATCGTGTTGAACTCTCCGGAGTTTCACTTCTCACGCTTACTTCTCAATTTAATTATTCGTCAGTCGTATTACTATATTTTCATAAGTGAATTGATAATAGCAAGTTTCTTTTCTTTTCTTAGAATCTTTAAGGTAGACATCAATAACACATCGATAACTTACTGAAAATACTTAAATTCGTTTTAAACATCAGGAGTTACCTAGTTTGTTTTTTAAATAAGTTTATTCTTTCACAAAAGCTGGTCTGCTCGTATTTTAGCTTACTTCATCCCTTCTAGGTATGCACCGGTTTCAGTTTTCAAACCAAAAAACCGACACCGAAAAAACTGAACATTGTTGCATTCAATAAATTTTCATAGATGATAGATAGTATTTGGCTTTGAAGATGGTTGCAAGAAAAAGTTAATGGCATTCATAGCCCTCTTGTCCTCTCTCACACCAAAGTATATTAATCTAGATCGCCATTAGCAGTTAATTCAGACTTACGAGGGAACCTCCCCAGATGTATAGCGCTAACTTCAATGATCTTTTGCCTATAGGTACTATATAGTGTCCTAGTAAAAACCCTACATATACCCCCTATATGATAAATACTTAGCCAATGATACATTCAATAGTTTCTGGTGTGGCAACAGTCCTGTTGGCTTGTTGTACCATTATTAGTATATTTGTGTAAACATTCTGTTGGATTAGCAATTTTATTTAACTTGTATCAAGTTAGCGATAAAATACGTATTCAACCATTAGGCAAACGAAAAGCAAAAGGGCGTCCCAAGAAAGTCAGCATAGCTTTACTGTTCATAAAATTTCAATGAATATGTTTGTGTTGTACATTATACTTTGTTGAGAAATAAAAATGTGAGATGCATGTTGAAAAATTTTGTGATCAAAAGTATCTTTATTTAATGATAATTTGTATCTAAAGAATTTGGTGATCAAAAAAATTGATACCCCTTTTGATCGACAAATAACCTAATTAGAAAAGATTAGAAACCATGAAATAACATCAAAACATAACAATAGTGACTAAGTCTAGCAATTTATCATTCTTTTGTTTCTAGACCACTGCAGTAACTGAATAAACCAATCGGTTAACCGTTGGTTGTTTATAACCGACACATGCCTATATGTAACTCGAGAAATCGCAGGACATAACACTGATGATCAGAAGAAGTAACATATGGCATACTCCATCCACTAAGGGGCAAATACCAAATATTAAATTCGTTCGTTAAGTCAAGATGTAGATTTGTGTGCTTTTTCCTGAATTTAGCAGTTTGGGTTTTTGGATGGGTGGTTGACCGAAACCGATACAGATAAAATCAGATATTTCTTTGACAATAGCAAATAGATGTTATGTGCTAATTCTTTATGTCATTAAAACCTTAAATAAAAATGTTTGGGATTTTTTTGGTGTCGGTTAATCGACACCGATGCATACCTAATCCCTTCGTATAGTGTACCGTTACATGTCGGAAATGAGTAGTGCAATTTTATATCTGAACGGTCGCTATTCACCTGAAAAATCTGTCTTTACAAGCAGTTGTCCTCTGTTTAGAAGTATATTGCTAAATGTTGTGAATAGATTAGCATAAGGTTTGGCTGTACAACTTTATTCTGAGTCATAAGGAATACTATAAGGCACAAGAAAGCACGAACATTGGAGAACAAAAGAATTATAACTAGAATGACTAGGTTATTTGATGTCTTTCGATCAGAGCAGCATGCACTTCTAAAGAACAGAAACGTTTTTCTCAAAAATAGCGGACATACTCCATACTTCGGTTTTCGATAGAACGTATATCACACCTCTTTACTTCACCATCGTCGTTCGCGTTCACTATATGACTATGACCTTAACAGATAATTATTAGATCTAATAAATCTTTATCGGGATTTAGGAAAATGTCGCCAAGTGGAACCTTTTTTGGATTTATTGGAAAAAAGGTTTACTAGACCTACGAAACCATCTGATAAACCCTTGATGACAGGTTTATTTAAATAAAAACTTCACTATAGAAAAAAGGTTTGTTAACGTGATACATCTTCGTTTACTGAACCCTAAAGGGTTCCTACACAGTGACACTCTCCTAAATCTCTAAAAGATTTACTAAAATATCCTTTTTCAGAGTGTACATGCACCGCATGAGCGAAGAAAATAGAATAATTTATTTCAAAACTGTAGAACTGTATTCAGATAATATCTTGCTTACATTATTGAAAAAGAAAGTGCTATACTATCTGCTGTTGCCATTTCAAGGGGAAGTAATATATGTAGTACTGAATATCTTTACTACTCAGGTATTAAAATTATATTTCCATCTTTTACAAAAGTGCCATTATGAAACTATTTTTGGTCTTATCGAGTACATTTTTTTCCATTAACAGACCATTCCTCTTAAAAAAAAGCGTTGTATCAGCTGGGGATCGAGTTTCGTTTTTGTTTTATAAAGGATGATAATAGTTCTTTTGACGTTATCAAAACTAAGTAAAACGAATCAACCGAACGTGTTTTTAATTAAGATTACAATACTTCTTCTTTACTTCTGTAATTTATAAACGAAAAAACTAACAATTTTTTTTTACTCTTTATCTACTTCCTTATGTTTCTGCAGTATGACTCTATTTTGTGTGTATATAGTCATTCTACTCTGTGACTGTGTGATCAATTCTCATTTATTGTTCTTTTTTTACAAGTAGGGTGAAACTGGTATAAAAAAAACCAACGACAAGAAGCATAGTTTTGAACATTATATAAATTATACAGAGAAAACAGAAAACGTAAAGATGATACTTGAGAAGAGAGTAGAACGTCTATAAGACATGTATAAATTTGAGACTTGAAATAAAATATTTGCTAATATTTAGTTTAATTGTCAGTATTCAAGTTCCTAGAGATTAAAAACCGAAAGATCTTACGACCTAAGAGAAAACATTTCTAATTTTTAATCCAACGTATGAAGTACCGGTCTCAGTTCCATTACTCAATCTAAGTAGATGTAAGCGTAACCAAACGGGTGCGTTTCGAAAAGCTCTGAAAATTGCGCTGAGCATTTTGACGCAGTTTTAGTTAAATGATGTTTCCATGTAAGATTATAATATGGGTTTATTCCTACTACAGTCATTTTACAGAAGAAATTCATTTAAGAGGCACATTATTTAACACGCTGATAAATTTCATTCCAGTGTGAACCTCTATTTTTCTGCTTTTCGGGCGGAAAAAAGGAACCAAAATTCAGTTTTTCGAGTAAAGAAAAAGTCCATATAGGTGCACGTATACTAGGTGAAGATGCGAGCATATGCACTTTTTCTCAGAAATGTTTTTCTTGTGTATGGATGGCAGACCATATGTCTCAAATCTCATCGTCATTTTGCATGCTAAACAACTCGTGTGTTTTAAATTATTGTTAATGACTGAAGATTGACAGAGTTCGATTTTCAAATTTTAATTTTATTATTAAATGAGAGAACTTGTTATAAAAATTTTACAAAGCAGTTTTTGAAAGTTTTACTTTTCAACCTTCTCATATTTATCAGTTTTCAATAAACCCAACAGATATCATTCGTCTCGATCTACAATAGCTTCGTCTGAGATATAATCCGTCAATTGTAAGATAATTAGGATCATAATTATAGTGTAAACAAATTCAAATGAACACGCTTATACTATTTCTTTTTAATTCGTTCTTAATTTAGCGTGTCAAGTACAAATTTTCCGGAATGAAGGACACGTATCATTAAATTACATAAAATATTGTATGATAATAAAATTCGACCTAAAAAAAATCGCTGAGCTCAGCAAAATCGTGTGTCAATCCAAAATGCAGAGCTAATCAGTACCAAAAACTTTGCTTTCCTTTTCACGTGTTTCAGTTTTTCACCCATGATATGTATTCTGAAACTTGTGATAAGAACATCAAATTAGTGGATTTTTATGATAAATTCCAATTGCTTTTATTACAGTTTTCTGTATTTTCTGATCAATCTGTGTAAGAAAACGCGAAAAACTAGAACGGCAAAAGTTCAGAGATGAAATTCAGAAAGATGCAGATAGATAAAATGTATCAAACTTTTATATGTTCAAACTCTCACGGACTCTGTAATTAACCAAAGAAATCATTTGTTTTCGATTAGTGGTTATCACGTTAATTATACTTATGTATGTTGGAGGACAATTCCAAACTGTTCGAGGTTAACTAACGAGCGAACCTTTCGAGGTGATTAAACGCTTTTTACTTTTAGAATCTAATGGGTTATAGGTTATCGACCATGCTGATTACAAATATGATCATGGGGGTTGCCCTTAGCCCTTCGAAGATCTGATTTTCTAGAATACCAGATAAAGAGTATCGAGCTAGTAAAAAGTCTAAAAGAATTTTTCCCCATGGCTCTTGAAGACTCGGTTTTCTGGAAAACCAGTTTTTCAGAAACTCTAAAAAGTAACTAAAACCTTTCTTAATGAGGCATAATTGTAGCCCGCAAATTTCTAATTATAATGCGACATCTCCGAGCTCTATACATGACCTTTCTTTGCAAAGTTATAGAATTTACAACAAAAGCCCTAAATTCCTTTTCAGCCTTGAGCTGACAATGAACATTTAGGGCTTTTCTTGTAAATTCTGTAACTTTGCAAAGAAAGGTCATGTATAGAGCTCGGAGATGTCGCATTATAATTAGAAATTTGCGGGGGAAAATCGTATGAACGTACGAAATCGGAAGGTATCACTTGGACAGGTTTCCTTGTTAGGCAAATTCTCCGACTTAGGCACCATCTCCTGCATTTCAATACACAAGTTTAGCTTCAGTTAAACAAGATGTTTATGAAAACATATCGAAAGAGATGAGCAACAAGTAAACTCAGACAACGATCTGACTGAATAAATGAATGATTTTTGTTAATATATTATTTTTGTACTGTAACAACGGCATGTTCGCTGATATCAAACTCCTTATTGATAGAAGACTTTTCTTCAATTAGATGGATTTCCATAATAAATCAAGTATTATAAGAAATATAATTCCATCTTTAACAATGAAGTTTTTTTTCTCATTTCTGCACATATCCGTGCACGTTTAGCCAAATTAGAGTTCCGAACATGGAAGAATATATTCCTAAAAGTACCAAGTAACAAGATACATTAAGTAAAAGATAATTTTTCTATATAAATTAGTATAGCAAAAACAAACAGAAATCAATTGTAATTGTGAGTGTATATGAACTCAATTTCATATACAAATAGAAAAACAATTAATCATTTAACAACAAAAAAATACACTAAAAAACCTCGAAAATTTACATTATAGCAAAGAAAGAAAAATGAATAAATGGAAGTCACTTATCACCATAATTTAACAGGATAGGAGAAGAACTTTTTTCTACAAATTCACGGAACATATATACGATAGAAATTATAATTAATCTGACACAATAGAAAGTGCAAAAAAGAAGAAAAAAAAACTAATAAAAAATAATTGATTTATATTTTTCAAATTTACATTAAAATTATGCACATTTTACTGTACAAATATGAACAAACAGAGAGACAAAAACGCGGTGAAATAACGACTAGATTTGTAATTATGAAAAATAGATAAAGAAAGTAATTACATTTTCTTTCTTAAAAATAATTTATATATAGAATTCGTGTTTAAGAAATCAAATTAATCAAAACACTGAAAAAAATAATTTCAAGACTCAAGACTGATCAAGTGGTTCTATTTTATCTTCACGAACAAAAACGCCTCGTTTTTCAGCACAACTAAAATATCGAATACCATGAACAGATCCATCATTTAAACCTAGAAAAATTGAAGATTCTATTATAAAATGTTATTTAATTTTTACTTCTTCTAACAGAGAGAAAAATTGAATCGATTGAATTGAAAATCGATCATCACTTACCAACTGGTTCTTCTAATTCAATACCAAACCATAAACCAGTTTGAAATTTTGTCGTACCAATAAATCTCACTGTTCCACGTTTTTTAAAAATATGTTTTGGTGTTGTGATAATAACTTTGAGACCAACGATAACTTTGAGTCCATTGGATAATTCTACCGGTTCGTTAGGTGATATTATGGCCGATTGCAATAAATCATTCATATCTTTTTTCATATTTAATCCAGATATTGGCTTTCCAGTTAACAATGGGCGAGAAATTTCCTTTGAGGATAATAACGGCATTGCATGTTCTAAAACATTTTCTTTTTGTTGTGATAATTGTTGCTCATTAGATTCGATTGAATTATTTTCACTTTGTGAGTTAGAATTTGAAGGATACGATTGGACGTTTGTTGAGAATATAACTGATGGCATTACTAGTTCTAAATAAAGTAGAAGATTCAACAAGGAATTAGATTAATTTTTAGAGATGGAGTTAAAATAACATTGAACAAGATTAATGCTACAAGTAAGCATGATCTTTAAATAAAAGTAAAAATGCTTACTGGTTGATGATAATCGATTTGGAGTTGTTGGCTCATTTTCAATGGTATTATTCAAATTTTTCTTAATTAAATGATCTGATCTACGATTATCGGTTGCATTTAAAGAACTATTATTTTCATTTAAGTTTCCTACTGTTAATGTTGGTGTTAATTGTGCAGTGTTCTGTGATTTCGGAGGGAATGTATATTTTTCTTCCAATGTACTTGTGGACAATAATTCTTGTTCATTTTCTTCGTTTGGTGTTGTGAATAGATCCTCTGGTCTCAAACAAAGAGTTGATACTTGTACGGGTTGTGGACATTCTTTTTCAATATACAACGAGCGTGTTAACATACTAGGTGTACATGGTTCAAAATGAAGGTGTGATAATGGTGTAGATTTTTGATCAAATTTATCATCATACATATCGTCCTTCAATTTTGTATGAAGTTTTTCTGTTCTAGTTCTTTCTTCTTCATTATTATTTAGTCGGTTAGGTGTACTGAATTGTGATACGTTTAGTTCCGAACGACTAAACTGTGAAAATGGTGTATTTAACGTCTTGACTTGTGGACTATGTAGATTTGTTGTGGTAGATGGTGATAATGTAGGCGAATCCGAATGAGGATATAAAAAGGACGAATTACTTAATTTATCATTATAAAATGGATTTTGTCGATCGTTAGTAATGGAAGGTGTTTTTTTCATAGGTGATTGATGATTATTGTCAGTAACTTTATGAAATGATTGTGAAGAATTTTTTGAAACATCGTGTTCATCTTTGATATTAGAATTCACATTGTTCAATCCGGACTGATATGTTGGACTTGAAATGGTAAATCGATTGCCCTAGAAAAGTTAACGTCAGATAAATTTCAATTATAAGCTAGCAGGAGTTGTTCGAAATTTTTTGAAAAAAAAATAAGAAACGATATTCCACATATACAACTATTAAAATGAATATCTTTTTTAAGTTTTTACACAAACACATTCATACACTCGCCATCAGAAATATAGATTTTTCTAGGAAAAGTCGATTCAACCTAACTGCTTGGTTGAATAGTTCAGAATGTCCACTCTTACAATTCACAATGTTTATACCCATGTTTTCTAAACGTTTCTAAAAAGATGCTGGAATACCATTTGTTGGTAATAAAATGTCGAACCGAAACGTTTGAGAAAAAACATCCTCTACGGATACAACAAACCATCTACAAAAAGTCCGAGATAATGTTGATATGACATCGACAATGATATTAAGAAACTATTATGTGCTGATGTTCTGCGAGTACCTTGTGATAAAAACTGAATTTGAGATAAAATTAAGTTATTTCTTTTGTTTTCGAGTCTTATTTACTCTGAATTATCAACTCTAAAAATTTGTTCCCCGTAATCATATAATAAAGTACAAAGAGTAAATGATGATGCTTGTAGCAAGTCAAGCTCACCAAGATTTCGAGATTACAGCATACTGCTCGTTCTGAACTCGATAAAACTAATGTCTGTTTATATTCGGCATTTTTCAAATTGTTCTATCATTTTTTTAGTGGTCAAACATTACGAAACACACCGTAACAATAAAAGTAACTTCATAAGTTTTCAAGTTAAATTTAAAAAAGATCTGAATAGTGAATTTTGTAGCGAAGAAAAAGCTCTACAAAACAGGACTCATATTTCTTTTATTACTTAGTATATTTATACTCAAATATATAATTTAGTTGCTAAAAAGGTGTCGTAACTTAGTTGTTTATCACAGATATCAGATGTAAGGTATTGAACACTTTTAAAGTTTGTGCAGTTTTATTTATAGATTATAAATATGATATATTAGCTTGGATTATAAGCGGAAAATGAGTGAAAAAATTGATTTTTATTGTATGAAAGGTTAGAAAAGTAGGAACCAAAAGAAAGAAAAACATTTTTTCAAAGAATTTGGGGAGAAAATTTTGAATGTATTTTGCATGAAATCTATATCTCACAATCTTGGAGAGTTTTTAAGCATGAAAAACTGGAAAAAAATAAAAAAGTTCTTTTGACTAGTAACACCCGTTTTCCGGTAAAACTGTTCAACTTTGAAAGTTTGTACTTTTACAAGGAAGTGGTTTCTAACAAACTGGAAAACAATAGTCAGTAAAGTTTTTCATTACGCATCGAATCATATATTTTTTATCTCAGTGTGAGTGAGACGAACTAAAAACAACGGAGTCCTTTACGCTTTTGTGGAAAAGATTTTCAAGTAATTCTAAAGTTTTGACTGTTTTCAAAAACTTTTTGAAGAAAAGTATCATAAATCCGGTGTGAATACTTTTATAAGATCAATATTTTTGTTTAATCTATATCATGATACATGAACTATAGAAAACATTGAAGTGGTCGTGTTAAACTATCATACCGGCGCTAACCGAAATAAACAAAAGTGGAAATAGCCTGTGCCACAAAAGAGGAAAGAGGCACTTTCACAGGCACCCGGGTCAACACACGACACTCATGCAGTCACATATCCCACAGTTATATATAAAATAAAAACGAACGAAACAAAGGGTGAGAAAGAGAAGAAAAAGTCATTGCATGAAGTCACAGTGGCAAAATAAATTAGTTTATTCATCAAAACGCTTAGTGCATTATATGAATTTAATAAATTCTATATATATCATTGAATAATGATCTTTTTCAAACGAATCATAGAGCAAGAATGTTTTCAAAGAGAGTCCCGCATAAGCCACAAAATGAGTTCTTTTGTTAAGCACAGCAGTACGGGGAGAATCATGTGGAGAGCATTGCAGCAGAAAGTGTTTAACCGTTTCCTTCTTTTCACATTCATAGTATCCATCAGATATTAAATTTGTTCTGTGAAAAAAATCATTATTCAAAATTGAAAAATCGCAACGCATTTGATTATAAATTTGTGTCATACTTTCGAGTTACATCATAAATGCAAAAAATATTGATCTTACGATACAGCCTAACTTTTATTAGAATGTTTTTAATTTCATGCATGATTGCAACTGCAGAGGCGATTTATTTCACATAGAAATGAAATGAGAGAAGATAAGTAAGACAAATAACCCTTGAAAGTTTGACCTAAATCGGACTGATACTTCCAACGTAAGGGTAGACGATTTAAAGAGTCATATCTACATTCTATAATGTATTTCATCAAGACGCCTATATATGTATTTACCGTATTTTGTTGATTCATAATGTTAGGAACACTAGTCGCTTTTCTAATAGTTTGCTGTTGTTGTTGTTGTTTTGTTGAACATTCCATAAGTGAAACTTCCTATATGAAAAAATTCAACTATAGTCAAGTTAACTACTATCTTTGCCTTAATACTTGTCTGAGTTTATCCAGTAATAATAAACTGTCAACTGCAGATGCATATTGAATATATTTTTCCACATATGTTCCAGAATGACATTCAGAACCAGCTACTAATGCTAAACTTTTACGATCTTCTATCTCATGAATAAATTTTGGTATACTTGAAACAATTTCATATACGACACTTGTGCGTTTGTAAGATCTCTAAATAAACACAAATTAGAAATTTGTTCATAAATTTAATCATATGTAATAAAATATAAACTTACATAGCCGAGTAAATATTTCATGGCTTTACTACTTGACCACCAACCATCTGTTTTCTGTATTGTTGTTGCGATTCCTTAAATGAAAGATTAAAATGTAAATACTATCTATATGATTTTTCTGAATATATATCCTTAATATATATTTCTACATACGTTTCCTCAATACCAGTTCCATTCTTACTGGTTGTGAAATTAATACAATAATTTTAACAATCATATAAACTAAAGTATTATTCGGTGTTACACGATTTAATTCAGATGCTTCATGTATAGATGGATCCCATTGAGCTACTCCTCGAACCTGAAATGAACATTAATTCTATTAATTATAAAATTCTTTCAAAAAAAATATCTAATAAAAAATAACTGAGCATAAACAAAATAATTTTATAGTAGACGACTAATAAAAATGTTGATAAAAAAAATTAATTCATTTATTAAAACTAGCAGAAGAGCAGTCAATAAAATTAAAATATATAATTTACCCTATGCACTAAACCTGCTTTGTTCTAAAAAAAGCACAAGATATTTTAATAAGATGATCATATTATTTTTAAAAAGAAAAATGCTATAAAGATCTCTAGATCTTTTCATTCACTATAATTTAGACAATTAAGAGGAAAAAATGTAAATGGTTAGGTTCAGATTATTTTCCCAAGAGATACATTTTATTCAGCTTGAAGAGCTGAACATTTTTATATAAAGGGTCAGTATTGCCCTTCATGCTGATATTTTCAGTTAATCGTGAATCACTTTTGTTTATGAGACGATGGACTACTGTGGGTTCAGCAAAAAAGTACATGGTATCAGTAGGATAAAATGTTTTTCGTAATCTCTCGTTTAGCAACGATAGAACTATGTTATACTGTAGTCCTGGCCAGAGATCCGCATGGGTCGAAAATTTTTGGCCCAGTCCGACTCGATGATGGAAGTTTTCGAATCAAACATGGAATTTATCTGGCCCGGCTCGATCAAGCCTGGAACTTTTCTGGTCCAGCCCGACCTGACCGCTTTTTAAAACTTTCTGGTCCCAGGCGTGATTTTTATCTTGCATCAAATTTTCAATCTTTAAAAGCATTAGCTAAACGAAGCCATTAAGACGTCGCGGATCAATGATAATACTCTTTCTCAGTACTGAATATACAGATAAATTACAAATCCATGCATGCTTAAAAATTTTGAGTTCGATCCAGCTCGACCCAACCAAAATACTTGATGGCCCAAGCCCGGTCCGGCCCGATCACTCTATAAAATTTTCTGATCCGGTCAGGTCCGGTTCAATCAAAAGGCCGGCTCGTGCTGATCTTTGATCTTGACTATGATCTAAAAATGCACATCTTAGAGAATGAGTCATATTCACATCCTGCAGTCGTGAGCAGCGTGACTCAGTCGGCTGGTGGGCAGACAACGTACTTCAAACATTCGGAGTTCGAATTCCGGCATCGGCGGTCGCGTGATAGTCTTGAACAAGCTATCTAATGCTCACATTATCTCGGTACCTTTGAGCACAGATGTAATGGGGGAGACCCATTTCAGTGGCCGTTGGACTGGAGAGATGAGCGTTAAAGTTTAAAAAAAGAAAAATTCACATTCTGGCTGTGTGTTGGCCGTCAAACGGCTTGAAAGCTGGCCGTATGACTGCGTGTGTTGTATAGACAGAGCGCAAGAAAAAAGTGCCTATATAGCAACATCCTCATCAGGATGCGAATATGACTCATTGTCATAAGCTTTTTTCTATAAAAAACATTGGTTATTTACTATAATGTTGAGTGGTCATAAATAGTAAAACAGCTTTCTTTCAACTCAGCAATAAATATATGATTTTGCAAACTTTTTTCTCTGCTTCCTTAAACTCTCTGTTGATGTGATGATAATGGCTCGTTAATATTACTCAATTATACCTCATCTGAATCGTGATGTAACAGAGCAAGTCTGAACATATCATTTTTCTTCTCTTCGTTAAGTGTTGCTCGTAAGCCGGCTGTATCATTTTCTGTATTCATATTGACTGGATCCAAATCAAGAAAGATTAATGGACGATGTTCTTCAATAGTTGGTGGAGGAGACCACATTGGCGGACTTCCTAAAAAAACAGATATCTTATGCAATTAAGTATGATCCTATCTCTTTTCAATTTATCTCTTACCTGGTATTCCGGAGCCTGGAGGGGGAAATTCAGCAAAATTTCTTTCTTCAGCCAAACGTACTAATTGTTCTAGTAAAGTTGTTTCACGTTCAATATCATTGGGCGTTTTATCTAGACAAAAATAAAGAATGTAAACGTGATAGATGGAAAATGATGAGCCTACTTGTTTGCTGACTCAATAATTTAATTTCTGATTCTAAATAAGATTTTCGTTTTTCGATTAAATCCAGCCATTCATGTCTCAAATTTTGTAATTCTTCATCTTGATATGAATCTAATTGTTTTGGTGCATTTATTTTTCTCGTATTTATAGAACCAATTTCAACTGAACGAATAGCATGTAATACTAGTGGCATTGTACCCGATTGTGGTATAACACGAAGACGAGCAACCAGTCTTTTCGATTGACCCTACAAACATATAAGATTAATTGTAACTTCTAAAAAACAAAAGTAAATGAAAGTGTACCTGTCTCAATCTGTATATACCACCACTAATTATATTTGAATTTGATGAATCAACTTCAACTGGTTCCCATCGTCCGGATGAGTCTAATTCATGTATTTCAATTGCATATTGTACGTGTCGTTTAACTTCTTTCCAGCGATTACTTAACGCTCGTATTTCAGCATCACGCCTATCTTGATCATTATTTCCAAATGGTAATGGAACAGAATTATATTGATACCAAACTTCAATTGATATAGCACTTTCTAAGCATGTTGAGATAAAGTCAGCTGTCAATGTAAATGTATACTCCTAAAATAGAAGCATAAAGTAAAAAAATCAAATATAGACATAGAAAAAAATATACCTTCTCGTGATTAAAGACAAATGTTCTTGGCTTTTTAAGAGCATCACCTTGTACGCCATTATTATCATCATCATATCTATTGCTTCTCACTGATGAGGCACTTTGTTGTTGCTTTTGATTCATAAATGAATAACGACAGACTACGCTTTCTGCTTCACTTGGTGGAAGATCACGAACTTCTTTTATAATAAACTAGACAAATAAAAATAAAAATGTTTACTTCTTGAACGATAAAATGTGAAGCAATAATATACTTTAACTGTAATACGATTAGATGGTACATGTTGATCGGCTACATCCGATTCTTCTTCGTCTTCGTCAGATTGCTCCATGCTGTTCTGACTACCGTTTCTACTTCCATTCACACTATCATCACTTATCGAATCGCTAAAACTCTGACGAATACCATTTGATTTTACATCATTTAATTTTTTTATCGGTGAAGAACCAATTTGAAGTAAAATAACATGTAATGCACCAGATATCTATATAAAAAGAGCATAATAATTCACTTTTAATTATGTAACTGAGAGAATGTTTTTATTACTTGTCCTTGCGTGTTGATAATTGGTACAAGATAATCAAGTTTTGAATCATAGAATAATGCTTTCAAAAATATATTTGCTACACCGATTAGATTATGACAATCTTGTACATCGAAAAATGGATCATCTTTCATGGTCGATATTGATGAAGGTAGCTGAAAATTATGTATATCATTGATCTATCGTAAAAAATGAACTAAAGAATATTATCAATTAAAATACATACTTTATTTCCAGACATCGCACTTCTCCATTCGTAGTAGGCTTCACGCATATCACTTAATTTACATTCAAATTTTTCTACATTCCAAATTTGTGGTATAAATGTTCGTCGTTTCACTTGTACAGCAGGTTCACACAAATTTGTTGCAGCCTAAACAAAAAGTAAAAGAATTATCAAATCAATTCTTTTTATCTTGTTGAAAAATAATTTGATAATCTACTCGTTCATTTGGTTTTAAATAGGATACTGGTATTTGTAACATCACGGCAAATATTGTTTGACGTTGCATTTCTGATGCTGCAAAAAACAACAACAGTAGTAATAATAAGAAAAACACAATTGTAGTTTTGTTTTCAGTCTTAAAATCCTAATAACTTACATATTGTATTTGCTTCAGAAACAAGGGCATTAACACGTATAAGTTCTTGTTTTAGTTTAGCAAAAAATGCACGACTTTCTTCCGAACTAGTACATAATAAAAAAAAAATAAACAAACAAATTCTTTATAATAGGCAACCAAATACATGTTCTACTTACTCATTAACAAGAATATTTGAATATCTCCATTTAGAAAATGATTCTTCCATAGCACGATTTTTATGAGATAATTTACGATCTGGCAAATTAGTTGATATTGAACGCATCAATTGTTGCTTTAAATATTCTATTTCTCGTTCATAGACATCTGATGTCTTTTTCGATAGAATACCTTAATAAAATGCAGAATATTAGCATCCCTAAATTCATATAATCATTCCACTATTTAACTTTTATAAACTCAAACAAAAAACAGGCAAAACTATGTGCAACATTACGTACAATAAAATATTTCTAGTAGCTGTGCCTAAGAGTTTAAAATAGACAACATAGTATACATCAGAAAATTTTTGATATTAGAATGTTGATATCGAAAAGTACAATTTTTTAGTACACGTATTCTTTGAAGATAGTCATTAGAAAAAAAAAGACTTACGACTCTTGTCTTGTTCAATGTCACTTTCTTTCAAAAATGATCGTAGTTCTTTTGTTAACGGATCAGCAGCCAATTGATTTAAAAGCACTTCTTGTTGTGCATCAACAAATGAATAATATGAACCATCAATTGTGTTCATCGCCGGTGTTGCACTATTATTCAGTAAAGCTAACAAATTCAAAAATAAATAAATAATTTTTTCTTCATTATTCTAGTAAAAAATTATAACAAATGAATAAATACATACTTCGTTCGCTAGGCAAGTTTAAGCGAAAAAAATGTGAACAACCACACAGAATTCGATCACCATGATGTAAATGACGTTCATTATCAATAAGTTGACCGTTCACATATGTTCTGAAAAAAAAAATTTTAAAAATCTATTTGAATTATATTATGATTATTTAACTAACTTAGATTTATTGATAGAAGTTAAATAAACTTGATTTTGATTTCGAATTTCAAATACACAATGTTCAGGTGATATTCCAACGCCTATTAGTTCAATATCTTGTTTAACAGTTGCATCTGGACGGCCTACACTTGTTCTTGTCTGAAAAAAGAAAATAGAAACTTATTAGTTTTGAATTATGAATAATACTAAAAAATTGTGTTCTTACTTTTAAATAATAGACTAATAGTTCATTGAATGATGGATCTGGATTAAGATTAACCAAATAAAGTTTATCTTTTTCTAAGCCAATGCCAGAACTGCATACAGATATACCAGCTTTTTCTAATATTTCATGACGTTCCTAAAAGAGAAAAATACGATCATAAATTAAAGAAAGAAAAACAATGCTTTTACTTGAACTTACTTTACTTATTTTTTCTGTTTCAGCTACACGTTCATACCAATCTTTTGTAATTGTTCGCATAAGTTTTTCGTTTTCATTGATTTCTGCATTCAATTTTTCAGAAGATTTTTTTGTTTCCTAAATATGTTTTAGAAGAAGATATCACAGTTCATGTTAAAACAATAATTGTACATTTTAAAATTAGAAATAGACATTTTCACATAATTTGAGTAATGGACACTATATAAAAATTATTTAGCATCTACTGATTGCTTACTTTTGCATCAGCCAATTCTTTTCTCAATTTATCGATTTCATTTCTTAATTCTCTAATTATGGATCCCGGTTCATCTTCATTAATTGAGGCATGATTAACAATCTTCTTTGCCTGTTCAGCATAACGTAACGTTGAGAGTGTTTCTTCATAATTGTCATTGGCTGATGAGATGGTAGCGATCATAATCGTACGACTATTACCGCCTAAACTGTCCTAAAACAAAAAAACATTTGGTTATTTATTTTGTTCGCAATTCTCTGTTGATTAACACTGTTTACTTTCAATAACCAAGTTAACACAGAATCTCGGTAAGGAACAAAAGGTTTTTTTGATTTATCAGTTGTCGTTTGTTGCTGTGCAAGAGTTGATATAACTAAGCCAAGTGTGGACAATGATCTAGAAAGAGAGAAAAGAAAGCAATTTACAGGTCACTCAAAAAATATTACTTTTTCTTACTTATTTATATTGCATCCTTCTCGAAATCGAATATATTCTGCTTGTGCACCACTTTTGGATGCTCTCTCACTGCCTGCCAGATCTACCAAACTAACTTTACTTACTTTAACACCTTTTGTCTAGAAAAAATCAAATAATATTATATCGCGTACTAAGAAGATTTGTTACATACAGAGTCACTAATCAGTGTTTGTGTATATTTTAATGTAAATACGGCATGCGAACGACTACTTTCATTATTCATGTTTGTTGATGCAACAGTTCGATAATTATTACCTTCAATTAATAAAGTTTCGATTTCCTAAATACAAACGTTTGTTAAGTTTATCAAACTAAAATAAAAAGAAATAATTCTTACGCTATATGAAATCACAGCTGATTGTGATAATCCATCAACATAAGGTCCTAAAATTTTATTTTCTCGTACTTTCAACGCTTGATGATTGCTAAAAGATAGAAAGAAATTATTGAAGACAATTAAAGCGAAGTAGAAACTGAGAACTTACTTATTTGGATTTAATAAATCTCGTACTTTTTCATTGTAAATTTCAAAATAAGACACCTCCACACGATAGGATGATGAGAATTTCATAGAAAACGCCGCACTACTATCATCACTATCATCAATCGATTGTTTTGTATCATCATTAAAATCAGTTGAAATTTCTTCTTTCGATATACGATCAAACATTGTCTGACAGAGACGTGGAATAAGACCACGATCATTGTGTGTACCCATCATTGTGAAACTTTTCCCAGAACCTAAACAAAAAGGATTAAAAAACAGTTTAACACTACAGTTTTCTTATGTCTCTGTCGTACCTGTTTGTCCATAAGCAAAGACACATGCATTATATCCTTCAAATGCATTTTGAATAATTTCTTCACCAAGTGTTTGAAATATATGCTCTTGACCTAGATTAAAAATAAAAATATTGTTTATCAAACTCACACTGTCTCATAATCACTTACTTGCATAATTCGAACTATTAGCATACATTGAATCGAAACAAAAATCATAGGAAAATGTTTTAGGTGTATTGTGTCTGAAGAAAAAATAAAAATTAGTTGAATTCATATGTAAAATTCTGTTTACAAATACCTGTCATTGGGTTTATTTAAAAGAATTTGAGAATTATGAATTGAAACGATTATGGGTGACTTTAAATCAATCTTTGAACAAAATATCATTAAAATATTGCCTTTTCATTCTGTTACTTAATAACTAAAAATTTTCTTACCTCACGTTGATTAAGAGGACGTGCACGAACAGCTACTTGTACACGACTTTCAGTTGTACTGGCCTTTGCCATTTTATGTTATCTATAAATACCAAAAATAGAAAGTCAGATTTCTTTCAACAAGTAGTGTATGTCATTGGAAAACTTGCTGCAAAACACAAATCCATAACAAAACTGAAATTTTGTATAGGAAATAACATAGGTTTTTCAAATGGAAGCTTTTTTTCGCAACTTTGTCTGGTAAAAAAAGTATTTTCTATTCTTCACATCACTATTTCAGTTTTTATGAGCCATGATATGAAGTCTTCACACACCAAATTTGACGTTTGAATTGAACTAAGGTGACTGAAAGCAGGAAGATGGATACTGTAAGGGAACGTGACGTCGTATTTTTCTATTTATAGATTTTTTTTGTTGTTTAGCTCGAGTCATTGTTTTATAGGTCGGGAACCTTTGATGACCCTCCCTTTTCGTGAATAATAAATTCATTCATTCGTACTCCAAAATGTACAAAAAAATTCTCTGCGTCTCTCTCTGTATGCACGATTGAGTTACGCGTGACTAAATAATGTAAAAAGCGAACCAATCGTCAGACGAGACAAACATCTGACAGAGAAAAGAAATTATTTGAAAATGACCGTAAAAAATAAAAATTTTATTTACAAATCAACCATACTTTATGCAGGAATATAATAAAAAAAATCATTTTATGATTTCTTAATAAGAAAAAAATCATTTTAATTTTTGCGATGATTTAATTCGTTTGTTTCCACGATCATCATTAGTGTATTTTCTATCCAATAAAAGCCTGTGTAAGTCCACTGCTAAAACTTTAATGAACTGCATAACGCGTGAGCTGAAATATATGTCCTTTGGGCAATCATAACTCATTGTAAATTCATTGATTTTAAGCAAGAAACCGCTCAGAACATATAAAAATGCCATCATTTAGTGGCTGTATAGTCGGTTCCTGATTGGTGCACGATACATGGTACATCTATCCCACACAGATTGTTATACATATACCATATACACGGTAAATTATGCATACTACGAAATAAAACTTAATTTTACATGAAAAAAAGTTGTTTATTTAAAATTATATTAATGTATGATAAAAATTAGAAAATGAGCAAGTTTTATTGAGTTTTGTACTGTTTCGTAACTGTTCCTCGTTATATAACGGTATCACTTGTTGACCTTGTGTTTAAGAATTATTTTTAATTTTTTAGATTTATATTTGTACAAATTAAATTCTTTGTAACCTCTATTTGTGTGGCTCCTCTATATTAAACCACGTATTTACGACTCTAGACCGAATAAAGCAAAAAAATTGGTATGTATTTCTATGTTATCTGCTAGAATATCTGTAAGATACTGGAATGTTTAAGTATTACTTTTGCATTAGTTTTGCATTTTATTCTATTTTTATTCTACAAATGTTCATATTTATTTCAGTCATGATAAGATGATGCCAGAACGTTCACAGCAACAGACTCCAACCGGCGCCGGAATGCAGTTCGGTTACGGTAAGAATTTAAACAAATAAGCAAAGAACATATCCTTTTTAATATTACAGCACTGCTTTACGTTTCTCTTGAGCATGATAAATCTTTTCTTTTTTTACTGTACGTGTTTCCATTCACTTTCTGCAGCTTGTCCTTTACTCAAAAAACTTGATTTGTTCTAATGTCTAGATAGTTTAAGAGATGATGTTTTTTCGTACTTTTAGAAAGTTTTACTCAGGAATAATAAATCCTGGTAACCAAAAATATAAGAAAGATTTTGCTGTTTCCTCAAGTAAAGAAATCGGAGCTCGATCGGGTAAACGCCTATGATATAGAAATTTTGGTTTAGATTTTCTTCCTCTCTTATCCAAAGGTATATTCGAGTGTTTAAGATACTCTTTAACATAAAACACATTGCCAGATTCGAATTAATATGACTAGATTAAGTTAGAAGAGAACATCTTCTAACTTATTTTATTTATTTATATTGAAACTAAAATTTGTTATGCGATTTGCCAGAGCTGCAGAATCTGCTTGTTTGCTCCGACGGTCGTCGGGGCATTTTTTTTGGGAAATATTTTATGAAAAGAAATTCTGTTCGTGAATTATGTCGAGGAATTTTTTGACAAACTTTTTCCGTCGGGAGAAATTTTCCAATCTTACGGGTAGATTCTGCACCACTGCGATTTGCCTTCTGATCTAATTTTATTTCGCAGACTCGATGCTTTCTGTCTACTGTTTCCTATAGGTGAAATCGATTTTTCTAATTCATTATTTGTGCTTTTTTCTTTGATGCTAATTATGGTTGAAATATAAATGTTGCTTATTTAAAATTGTAGAATTACTTCAACTGGAAAAAATTCACTAGCTGTATATTTGAATTGTTAAAAATTAGTAGCAATGAGATCTATTTAATTAATTTGACACTATTTTGCTTGCAAAACATTCTTTTTATGTTAAAGGGCCTAAGAAAGGCTGTTATTTTGAGAAACAAGAAAATATTTGTCGATTATAGTGCAATCAAGTAGAATTTATTTGTTTGTCTATCTTTGGTTTCCAATTTTTTTTAATTTCGTAAATGCTGATTAAAACATTTCTATTCACAAGTCCTCAGCACTCAAATGTCTTCAAGTTTAACTATTAACCATTTTATTCAGATTTCCTTCATTTCTTAATGATATTGTAGCTCATTTGCGCATGGGGAAAAACAGTTTTGTGGGTAAATTTTAGAAACATCTCTCACTAACATTGTGTACTGGTGGCTCACAATTTTACGTGGCCATGCAGTACGGCAAAATTTCAAGCACACGAGCACAGAGTAACGGTTTTGATGGGATTGTAGGTCTTGGCTATTTTTATTTTCTTTAATCACGTGACTTCAAAATAAAAAAGTTTGTTTCTTTGAATTTAAAAGAAAAAAATATGTATGTGCAAACGCAAATATATACATATTACATAAAAATATTGAACTCGAAAGAACGAAGGAAATAAAGAAAATTGTTCCGTTTTATGCTCTTACACAACCTTTGACGTAAGTTTTTATTGATGAAGGCTTTAGTCACATATGAATTCTTTTGCTACACGACTCTTATTATTGAGAAACAGAACGACAAACATTCGTGTGTAGGTTTCTCTCTCTGCACAGATGACAAGAATCTTTTTTTTACTTCTTTTTTTCTGTTCTGCTTTATACTGTTCGTCCAATGTAGAGACTCACCTCTAACATCCGTGAAAATTTTCCATTTTTTCGATGATGTACACTCGTTTATGCGCTTCTGTATAACAAAAACGTTATTTCTTCGAGAAACTCTTAGTTTTCTTTCAATCACTTTAGTGTTTTATAAAACTGGTATTCAGCTACGATGAGCAAAACAAAGAAGAGCAAAGAGCTAAAGAATCGAATAGTTTATTTTGTGCATATCTAATTTTCTCATATTTTTTTCAAAAATAATCTTTGCTGTTTTCTTATGTATTCTCTAATTAGTTGAAAGTAATTTTTTGTTTGTATAATTTAGGACATTTTGATGTAATATCCATGCAAGGTTTAAATGATTCTTACGGCTATTATCAGCAACCAGGACTATATCCACCATTTGGATTTGATGATCAACCACAATGGCAACCAAGTGACACACAGCCACAGATGCCATACTTTCATCCCATGTATAGTCCATCAATGAATGAAATACCTCGTAGTCCATTCGATTATGCACCACATTATCTAACAGGACATCCACCACAATACGGACACCCTGGTTTTCCGTCAACATTTCCTCAAACTTCATTCGATATGTCGTGGAACCCTCAAGCAACCGCATTTGCTCAACAACAAAATCAACAACTGCAACAACCACTGAACACACAACAAACGCAAATGAATGCAGGTCAAGGAACAGCTAGCGGAAGTGTAGGAAAAAAACAATCAGTGTATGATGAATATTTGCCAGACTCAATTGGTGTGGGTTTACGAGGCAATACTAGTGGTGTAGGACAAAATGTCGATATGTTAGCGCAACAAATGACATCGGTCGATATAAGTGAACATCACCCTCATTCTCTTCAACAACAACACTCAAAACAACTTCAAGATAGTTTTACATTAAACGTTAATGAACCGAATTTAACAAGTACGAATCACACGAACACTAATACTAATACGATTGCTAAAGAACACCAACTTTCGAACATTGGTAGTGATCGAAATACAATTACATCTGCTTCACAGCAATCGTCAGGCGGACCGAAGTCGTATGCATCTGTTGTCTCTTCTGATACTAATAAAATATTATCGAATAATAGCAGTAATACTACACGTCAACAACAAACATCGTCATCAACAACAGCAACTACAAATCAATCACAACAGAATTCATCATCAAATCAAACGAATGTTCATGACCGTAATAATTTAACGGCAAACAATGCGTTTGGTAACGAATCGATTCGTAATAGTGGTGCTGCAGGAGGACGTAATAATTATTCGGCATCGGTTATGTCAAGTAATACAGAAAATAATTACGGTCCACAACAAAGAGGCGGAGGTACTAGTTCAGGCGGTTATAATTCTCGTAACAATCAACAGGGTGGAGGACCACATACACTAACTTGGGCGAATAATCCAGCATCAAATAGTACCAATACTATACGAGGTGCATCGGGTAACGGTCAATCGAGCAACTACTACGGAAATTCTAATTATTATGAACGTTCGTCGAATAATAATACAGCTGGTGGTAGTAGTGCGAATAATCAATATCCAAAACGTGCGTATTCGACCACATTAGGATCCACATCGTCAAATAATTATCAACAGCAAGGACAATATTCTACTGGTGGTGGTAATCGTTCATCGAATGTAAGTAATGGTGGACCATCCTCATCTGTTCAACCGATAACAGCTGCCAATCAGGAAATATTAGATAATTTAAAACGTAATCACCAATATAATCCAAAAGACTTTAATTTATCACCGAAAGGTGCAAGATTTTTTGTGATTAAATCTTATTCCGAAGATGACGTACATCGCTCTATTAAATATAATATATGGTGTTCAACGGAACATGGCAATAAACGTTTAGATACAGCTTTTCGTGAACGAGAAGGAAAAGGTCCGTTGTATTTATTTTTTAGCGTAAATGCATCAGGACATTTTTGTGGTATGGCTGAAATGATGTCACCTGTTGACTATGATACAAAAACGGATGTTTGGCATATGTCAAATAAGTGGCAAGGTAAATTTGAAGTTAAATGGATTTATGTTAAAGATGTACCGAATCAACAATTTCGTAACATTCGGTTAGAAAATAATGAAAATAAACCTGTAACAAATTCACGTGATACACAAGAAATACTGTATGAAAAAGGTAAACAAATGCTAAAAATCATGCATTTTTTTCGTGATAAAACAAGTATCTTTGATGATTTTCAATATTATGAATCGAAACAAGCTGAAGAGACTAAAAAACCGGTGTTATTATCCGGTAGTAATGCTACAATAGGTAATAAAAGGGACACTAATAATCAGAACGATAATACTAATAAGAATAATACGTTATCGTCATTTCGTAAAAGCAATACGTCACCTGGTGCAAATAAATTATCAAATCGTTCAACACCCTCACCAGCAGCAACAACTATACAAAACAATGATGTTGATGAACTGTTAAAACAAAAATCATCTGAAGATAACATTATTTATGATGATAATGAAGAAGAAAAAACCGGACAAAATAATAACGAGGATAATGAGTAAATAATATCGAATCAGAACAACACAACAACAATAATCATTACAGGAACAACAACAACAGCACATGAATACACAAATAATTTTTCTCTCTCTCTCACTTTTCTGTCTATCGCACCTGTAATTGTCTGTTGTGGTTTTTTTGCTTTAATTTATACTGAAGAATAGCGCACTCTTATAGTACTAAAATGAGCATTACACACGTCATGGGTATATTTTGTTATTTGTTTGCTGATTTTTTGCTACTTTTGCTACATCAAGTTGTTTTCAGAAAATAAAATAACTAAGTCGACATGATGGGAATGCAAAAAAAAAAGATTTTATTCTGAACTGAGCTTTATTGCAAACAGTAGAAAATTATCACTATTCTTTAGCTTTTAGAGAAATTTTTAATTGATTATGTCGACTTATTTAAATTTGTAAAACGTGTTCTAATGGTTCGGTGTACATGTATATTTAGGTGAAGGTTTTTTTTTTTTTTTTGTTACTTTTTTGTTTTCTTCTTATGTATCATTAACACGAAAATATTTATAGAAATGGGTTCATGCTGATCGCTGTCTTCTCTTCTATTCATCAAATGTCCCGTCCTCATGTTCTGTTTCTAATCATTCAAGCTTGTTTGTTTTGATTCAACTCTTTTTTTTGTTTCTGCTCTCTATCTATATGACAATATGTAACAAAAATTTTTGTTTGTTTTTGTTTTCGATTCTGATCTGTTTTTAAGCATATTGATTAAATTAGGTAATGTGTTTTGTTGAAATATTGGATATTTAACATCTTTTTTTTTATATGTCTGGCTTACCTATTAATATATCTTTCTCCTCACTTGTGTGTGTGTATTTGTTTGTTTTTAGTGTTTTTTCTACGTCTCTGATTAGTTTTTCTCATTTTTCTTTCCCGCGTTAACACATCTCTTTTTTATTTTGGTTGTTCGATTGTGAGTGAATGTGTGTGTATTCTTTCTCTTCTTACTATAATAACATCGTGTTTACTCTATGAGGGAAGAAAGCATGAGTGTATTTTTTTCTGTGTTTGTTGTTTGTTTTTATCATATAGCCGAAAAAAATTGTAATCGTTTTCTGTTGTTGGCTGTTGTTTTATGATTTCTTTTTCCAAATAGCAGAAAGACAAACGTGAGTTTTTGCTGGGCACTACTAAAATGAGAGAAGAGAAAACAACATTCATAAACGGTACAGAAAAAAAAATCGATTTGATTTTGATTAATAAAGCTTTTATTGAAATATTGAAAATTATATATAGTATTTTCAACATTCGCCAAGCAACCATCAGCCGAATCTACAGAAGATATCATATTTGAAAATATTTCGTGCTATGAGGCTATTGTTGAAGCACATGTGTGGCTACTAGCCTAAAAAACGAATTCTCTAAAATCTCGTTTGCTGAATGTTGTTGAATTTCTGTGATCTGATCGTTAATCTTAACAAAGCATACTTCAACATTATTAAGCGTTTTCTTAAAACATTAAACTATATTACTTAAATTAACGTTCTTTTCATTAGACAGCATAAGTTATATAATAATATCGTGTGGCCCAGATAAAATCGTATACTTTCATTCGTTGTTTTTGAGGCACTGTCCAGTATTCCTAAGAGTTTGTTCTAAGCTCAATCGATAGAGAATTGAATTCTCTACAAAACCTGCTATTTGAGTCTCTGATAGCGTCTTTCTCATTTGAGCACCATTGAAAATATTGGTGAAAATAAGGGTGCTGAGTTGTCAAATTGCGACAAGCTTTTGTCATCTCCTTTTTTTTGAGATTTTTAGCCCATTGTCTGAGATTCAATAGTTAACTTATCTGCGTAGATAAAGAATTTTGTGCTCTATCGATCTCACTTCTTTACAACTTCATACAATGTTTCTGCTACGCCAACCGGACTTATAATTAGCTCTCAACCGGCTTTTCAATTTTTTCAAATTAAATTAATTTTTTTAACTAATGGTTTCAATTGAGAAACTTTATTTATATATCAAACGATGCCGAATTTAATTCTGTGTAAGATAATAAGGCTAAAACCCTGGATTCAGAACGTTTTACTGCTTTTATAGTCAGAAAACCAAAGTTTGTGAAAAATAGATTCAAAAGTTAGGTTCTTTTGGATTTGTCAGTTTTTTCGCACAGAAATTTTCCTAGATGACGAAAAATATGTGAGATGCAGAATTTTCCCGTGAATCTTCGGATTTTTTCGAAATTCTTATGGATCTAATTTTCGATCAAGGCAAATATTTTTCTATTTTCAGTGTGTCGCAGTTAGGCAACTCAACACTCTTCAATATTTTGAATGGTGCTCAAACGAGAAAAATGTTATCAGAGATTCAAATAGCAGGTTTTGTAGAGAATTCAATTCTCTACCGATTGAGCTTAGAATAAACTCTTTGGACTACTGGAAAGTGCCTCAAAAACAACGATGAACGTGGCCAATTTTATCTGGACCACCCGATAGACTTTGTTCTCATTAACAAGGTCTTTCAACTCACTGAGGAAACCCATTCTAGTACTTATGTTACATTGAAATCTCAAACAAGGACCAAACGCATGATAAACAGATAAAAAAAATATCCTTGCGTTTCTTATTGAGCTAAGATAAGCAGAACTGGGTTGTCTGAGTATATAACTAATTAAATACATATACCATCCTATCCTAATGAACCCTTATAACCTATGCATGACTCATAATTATGAACATACTGAACTATACAGAAGGAGAAGGAAGATTCCTCCACTTACGAGGAAGTCTATTCAACTGATGCATCCTACTTTGAATGAAATCTAATTTTTCTACAGTGGTTTTTAATGTTAATCATAAATCTGGTGTGGTTTAAGACCTATATTGAGTTTATGAATGAATCTTTAGAAATATGATTTTGAATATCTAGAACGAAACTTCAAATCGAAAGATTTTGATACAACCATTTTGAAGAATTTCCTATATGGAGAAATTTCCAGAGCTATTAATCGAGTTAGCGAAATTATTAAATTTTGCTAAAATAATAGGAAATTATCCAAAAGTGTTTTGAGATTTAGGATTAAATCAGTCGTTATTCGAACGCTTATTCAAATTCTTCAAGCTGATCCCGATAAGTCAATAAGAATGTTTAGTGTAATGAAAGTGAAAATCATTTAAGATGCTCACGAACTAAATCTGTTTTTATTTTACCTTTTTTGCAATACTACGTAAATGAAGAAATAACTAGATTTCGGTTGTCACATATCTATGGTGGAAAATTAAAATCTTATAACAAATTCAAGTCGTTACACTGTATCCAAAGAAAATTCAGAATTGTTTATTTAAGACGATTATATTTGTTCGTTATTCTTGCTTCGATAAACAATATTGATTTAAAACTGTCAGATGATCTAAATTATAATTTAGGACAGAATGTTTTGTTTGTTTTAGCCTTACACAGCAGTTGGCATTTTGTCTGATGTTAGTTAAAAAATTAATATAAAACAGAATACTGTTTACAATGTTGTAGTTGAAATATCAACTTTCCATCACAGAGCTGGACAAATCAGAGGTTTTGTAAGTCACAAGTCAAGTCAAGTCATCCGTCGAAATATTCTCCTTCACGTCAAGTCAAGTCATCCGTCGAAATATTCTCCTTCACGTCAAGTCAAGTCAAGTCAAATCTGGTTAAAAGATGAGCAGAACATAAAATTTGCTAGCGCCTTTTGGGTGAGAGACACTTTTTATAGTTTAAGAAACTGTTTCATAGTAAAAAATGCCTAATTTAAACGAAAATGTCTTACTAGAAATGACTTGACTTGAAAATTTTTTGGTAAAAGAGCATGATTTTTTTCTCCTTCTTTACGTGGTTGGATAGAGCTCATCGAGTTACCTGGGAAAAAGTTAATTTAAGATTTTTCAACGTCATTTTTGGATTTAAAGTCAAAAACTGAAATTTTCATGTTTATCGTTGTTTCTAAATCTCAGAAACATTATTTTTTGAATGTTCATACAAAACTGTATATAGAACAGTAAACGTTATTAAAACCAAATTTAAGATAAAAAAATTGTAAGATTCCTGGCGGGGCTATTGAGGTTGCAATGTGCATCTTGGAAAACTATCTAGTTTTTGTGATTAAGAGATATAATAATTTTTGTTGACTTCATTCTAACTATTATGACTGTGGGAAAAAAGTTAGGTATCGGTTTTGGAAAATCTTTTTTTCGGGTTCTTAGACCGAAATTTTTGCTGAAAAATCAAAGTTGTCCAAGAATTCTGGAACACATCATTCAATTCAGTTTTTGACGCTAATTTTAAATATGACATAGATCTCGAAAAAAGACTGGAATTTGATGGTAAAACCTGCAAAATACGAGTGCATATCCTTGTTTGTTGCGATCGATTTCAAAAAAATTGTTTCACCCAGCGGCGAAATAAACTTTTTCAAAAAACGATTAACTTTTTTCCCACTGCTATAATGATTTGATGGAAGTCAACAAAAATTATTATATCTCTTAAACACAAAAACTAGATAGTTTTGCAAGATGCACAGTGAGACCTCAATAGTCCTGACAGGAATCGAAGAATTATTTTTATTCTAAATTTGATTTTAATAAAAAAGTTTGTTGAATTACTTAAATCTTTATAGGAGCACTACTAAGTTTTTGAATAAAATTTGTTTTACAACTGCCTTTTTAATTAATGAAATTTATTCAGTACAAACAAGTCGAGTTTAAATACCAAAATCATCCACTAATTTCTTATTTTTAAGGCGCCGGTAATTCAATTTGAATAATAAATAATAAATTTGGGAAGAATTTTTTTTCACGATATTGGCTTGAGAATTACAAAAAGAGATGGACTATAGGTTATGACATCGTTGATCATCGTGGCAATATTTACATTTTTCCTCAGATCACAGAAAGTTCAGCTGAGCCAATTTTTTCAAAATCAACTTTTTCTTCTATGTCCATGTAAAACTAAAATATTCATAACTCAGTCATTTCTCATCCAAACAAATTGTAAATTTTAGAAAATATCCAAAACAAAACAAGTCATGGATTATAGATCATGTCGAAAAAAGTGCCTGAGAGAATATATAATCTCTGAGATTTTTAAAGAGATCTCTGGAAAACCGTCGATCGATTCATCGCTCAAACCCAATTTTTTCGACGTGGTCTATAATCCATGACTTGTTTTGGATATTTTCTGAAATTTACAGTTTGTTTCGATGAGAAATGACTGAGTTATGAATATTTTAGTTTTACATTTCTCTAAAAAAAATAGATTTATAATGAAATCTAAAAGGGTATAGAAAAGTGCAAACATTTCGAAACCGTTTTAGGTTTCGGATGAATCACTTTTGAATTTCGTACTCTGACTACGAAACCTTTACGTTTGCCCAAAACCACAAAAGTATATTTGTTTTACCTATTCTATTATATACGTCACCAATTCTCTCATCTGTGCCTACATATCAAATCCAATTGTTATATCGTTTACAGTGTAAAGCTGTACATATTGTCTCAGGGGCTATACAGGACTGTGATCGAACTAAAATGCTTGCTGTCCTTGGATGGAGAAGTATTATTGATACTTTTAAATATCACAAAATAGTATTATTGCAAAAGATTGTATATGGTCATGCGCCAATATTCCTGTCCAATAAAATCCATTTTTCTAATAATCTTCAATATGATCTGCGGTCTAATAATGTTAAAATTACTTTAAGTAACTCATCTATACGTTTAGCAAATTTTATGAAAACTTTTTTTCCATCATTCGTACGGATTTGGAATACCCTACCTTATGAACTAACCAAACCTCAACATCCTAGATGTTTTAAAGAAAATTTTTCAAAATGAAAATTCCTGTCTGTTGTTCCAACATCATTTATTGGACTATTTATCTGACAATGATCAAAAAAAGACAGATAAGTGTGCATGTGGTACAAAGGAAACTGTACATTATTACTTATTACTTTGTCCTACTTATGATACCGCTCATCTAACACTATTTGAAACTATTAATACAGTAAATTTACCTGTTCCTGTTACGTTCGATCTACTTCTACTTAACAAGATACTATGTAGAGAACATTTCGAATTTGTATATCGATGCGTCTTAAACTATATCATCAAATCTAAACGTTTCAACATAAAATCATAGGGTCATTTCTGAAACATCTGCCACCAATACTTTAATATTCTTTTAGTTCTTTGTTTGTTTCGTTTTCTTATTGCTCACTTTGATGAATTTTCTTTTGTAATGATATGAAAACCTTATCTGTATCTATATAATGATTTCTCCGCTTTAGTGCAGATATGGCGAAATACTTTACGTAATAAATCGTTTATATCAACCATAAAAGTTCGTAACTGAAGTACGAAACCCAAAAGGGATTCATAGGAAACCTAAAACGGTTTTGAAATGGTTGCACTTCTCTATACTCTACCTATTTTTTTTAGAAAGATAACATTTTGAAATTAAAAATTCCGTTTTGCTCTAAAATTTGACAGCTTCTGGACTTTGTTTTAAAGGGTTTACTATGGTAAACTTCATCTGGTGGCCTGATTTTTTCATAACTTCAATTTCCATCAGCTCCTCTATCCAATAGTGGAGACTGTATCTAGCTCTATTTTATGAACGGATAGTAGTAGAAAGTGTTACTAATTTGAAACATAAAAGCAAACATTTAGAAAATCAAAATATCAAAATAGACCCTTAGAACCGCGTTTTTTAAGGAAAAAGTTTCCTATAAACCCTCTGGCAATCCTAAAAATATGTCCTAGGAATCTACGTTGTTTTTTACCTATAGTTGTGCTTTAAAACTAAATCTGAACGAGAATTTCTTGTTTTTGCCGAAAAATGACTTATCCGTTTCGGGGAGGGTTCAAAAAAAATGAATTTTCTCAGCAAGAAAGTAAAAAAAAGCAGAAACGATGCTTGACTTTTTTTCGTGGCATTCTGCCGGTTAGAATGAAACAAAAATAGTAGCTCTATCTCCTAACTAAAAACATTTGATTGATTTGCAAACTGACGCATGAACAGTTTCATTAATCGATGTTTCTAGACTCAGTTTTTGATGCTGAATCAGAAAAAAACTGTTTGAAATGTTAGAAGAAAGGAAACGGATGAAATTTTTTCAAAATATACAGTTTTCTCACGAATTATAAAAATTTTATATTTTCAATTTTTCTTTCTCAAAATTTTTTTCTGAAAAGTTGAAATCAACCTTTTCTTATACAGCTCGACAAGCTCTATCCAACCATATATATAAATATCGTGAAAAAAAATATTCTTCTCAATTTCTGAATTACCAGAATTCAAATAAACCGATCTGTCAGAACAAAAAAAAATGTTTTTTATCATTATCTAATATGTCATCAATAAACTATAAATGGCACAAAAGTTATTAAATATAGGTGTCTGTTTGATAGTATATCGAAACCTGTCGAAGTCTGTTTATTCGATAACGTATAGTTAATTGTCTCGTACAAAGATTTAAAAATATCCTATACTACTTTAAATGTCTACAAATAGAATAAATAATGCTTTAATGTTATCTAACTAATGGTTTTTAAGAAGTGTAGGAGTTTAATCGAATAACCGCGAATAGAAAGAAATGAAGTAGAAAATTAGCTATAATGGATAAATATTCTCATTTATATAAAGAGCGAGAGAGAGAAAGAAAGATCAGACGAATGATAAATGACATAGAATTATTATTGTTGTTGTTGCTACTGTTAAAGGAAAAGCGAAAGAAGATGAACGCAAAACAACGTTAGGTTCAAGGAAAACATTTTTTTTTATTTTACATAAAACTAATAAAAAAGAAGAAGAACGGAGGAAATTTTTCTTTTGTTGTTCGTAGTACTTGTTGAGATATGTTCCATCTAAATTAAGTCATTTTACACACAATCACAGAGGCAGTGACAGAATACTCTATTTGCAAGTAAATAGTATTAAAAACTAAAAAGAAAGAGAAGAAATTAAATAATCACTGAATAAGTAAACAGGAAACTGAAGAAGAATAGACTAGAGAGGACAAAAATGACTGATATTTTCCGATGGATTATCAAAGCAGAATTGATCATATAAACAGCTAGTGCATGCAAAAGCTCAGCGAATAAGTGTAGAATAAAAATATCATTTAAAACTATGATTTTGTCATTTATTAACAAAAATAACATGAAAAAATTTCCATTTCAAGAATAATATATTGGTTCTGATAAACGATAATAGCTTATTTTTAGTATAATTTAATCTAATGGACTATTGGAACATTTATCTTAGAAATAAAACGTAGAAAATTACTCGATGATCTTAAAGTCTGAAATGAAGGCAAAATATTTTTATTTCGAATTATCCTACTCATTTAATATTGCGAAACTTATTTTTGAATAGAAAAACATTTTTTCATCATTGATCATTAAAGATTCTACAAATGAACTAGTCTAGAACAATGTGTTTCTATTCTTTCTTTCTCAGACGTTTTTGTTAGAATTTTAAAAATATTCTTAACTTTTACGTTAAAAGATTAATATCATTGATAAGATAATAAGTCTATCATAGAGTAATATTCTCACAACAATCCTCCTATTCTTTCTCTCTCTACCATCGTATCAGATTTTGTTGTCTCTCTCCATTTTTATTATTCCCTTATAGAGATAACATTCTGCAAGAATGAAGTTAGTCAGATATTATTCATTCTTCACTTGATTTAATAACTAAATAAAAACACACACACATACACACACACACACACATATACAAAAACAATACTTGAGACAAACATAGTGAAGAGTATCTCATTTCCGATAGAGTTAAGTTACTCAATATTCTTTCTCACGCAAACAGAGTTTTGTGTTGAAGTTCCGGTTAATTTGTCTTTGGCTTATTATCTATAACGTATAAAAATATTACTCTTTGATCTTAGCACATTTCCTTGGATAAAATCATGATTAAAAACTTTAATCTAAAAAAAATAAAACTTTATTTCTGTATTTTATATATTCAACTTGACTCAAATTTGTCTGAATTATTGAAATTAATGCACAATAATCATCATTTTGTAATCATATCCAAATAATTCTTTTTTGTTGTTTCTAACAGCCATGCTCGATGAGTGTACAATACACAGTTAATACTCATCAGACTCTGATTTAATAATTGGTAATATAACAGCAGATGTTTTTCATAATATAAAACCACAACGTTAATTTTATAGAGAAGATGCAAACGTTTAAGGTGTAAATATTCTTTTTCATATGTTGATAGTCAATTAATTTCTTTTTTTTTTTTGATGACTAACATTACGGAAAACAAAGAATGATCTAATACAATAGTTCAAGGTTAAAAACACATAGGCCAAATGTATTTGGTGGAGAAGTTTTTTCCCAAAGGAATGAGGATGTATGCGAGGCAGAGAGAAAGAGAGAGAGAGAGAAAGAGGGAGCGACATCATCATTGCTGAGCAAAGAATAGAAGAAAAAAAAATGGATAAAAAAAGAAAAACCTCGTATTTTATGTTATACACAATTTTTCTGTTTTCCTGTGTGAGGGAGTATAGAACACAGTAAGATATAAGAAAACATTTTTTTTCATCTTCACAAAAGAAAAATAGAAATATGGAAAAGTTATTTTTTATACCATAATGCATATATACTCTAGAACTTTTTCGTTTGTAAAGCAAGCGCACGGTAATAATAGTATTTTTTTTTTGTTCTCTGTTCTTTTGTTTATTACTCAACAAGATTCATGGTAAATATGATTATGATTTCGCATCATATTTTCAGTTGTTATTCTATAAAAATAATATGTCTACAGCACTTGTTGTTTGTGAGTTATGTATTCTCGATGGTATATGTGTGTCTGTCATTAACTTTTACGAAAGAGATATACATAACTCTCTCTCTCTCTCTCTCTCCTCTTATGGCGAACTTGTTCATATACATATATATGCGCTTGAAGAGTTTCTCAATTGATCATGAAACTATTTGCAGATGAAAAGTGCACATGTCATTAGAAATATTACAAAAAAAAGAAGAGAAACACCATCATCATTGCAGCAACAAACAACAAACCTAATAAAACTGAAAGAAAATGTATCACATTTTTTTTCTTCTATCTTTTTTTTTTTGCTTACTTGCTTATATGCATGTACTAGTAGCAACAACAGCAGCAGCAATCATATATTTTATGATTATCAAAAAAAAACATCATCATCACATCATTACCAATCTGTTGTCCCCATCGTGTAGTCTCTACATTGTGTTTAACCATAAAAATACATTAACACAACAAGAATCATATAAGTAGATGAATTTCATTATTTTTCCACATTTAGACTACCACATAGAACTATTATTTTAGTTTAATGTCGAGCTAGTACTTTCATCTATTGATTAAAGTGATTATATACTATATATTCTAGGTAAAATAGTGATGAGAGATTTTTTTTCCACCAGACAAAACAGAGAAAGTTTTGATACTGGATTGAGATAATGAAGAAAAGCTATGTTGATGAGATCACAAATATGAATGGGGATATTATCCTAATCAAACATTCTTAGAAAAAGATGAAAAAATGATTGTTTAGAGATCAAATGTTTGTAGATAATATTCAAAGTAAATTCCAGTAGATGTTTAATACAAAAAAATCGACTATATTTGATGATAAATTCATACTGAAAATAGAAAAAAAAAGTGTGGTTCTACCATTTAAATGTTAACATTTTTTTGGAAAGTGATCGGATGGTAATTCTTTGAGTTATAAAAGAAAATATCTTATTCATTGAGAACAAGCGTGACTGTACGTAAAGATCTAATCTAATATGTATTTTCTTTTGAGAAATTAAAAATAATAAAGAAAGATCCTATACAGACGACTTTCGAATTCTGAATAGAATTATTTGAAGTAAATAGAGAGCTTGCGTGCATTTGAATAAAAGATTTTTCTTTAATTTGTGTCTTGCTATTTTCTCTCAAAACGAAAAATTTTGAGTGATATTTCCTTTCTCACTGCTATTTCTTCAATTTTAAAATAAAATATATCTAAAATAATATCATGGCTATGATTTTGATATTTTAAAACATAGATATTATCATCAATGATTCACAATGATTCATGAGTAAAAAACATTTGTGTTGATTAAAAAAGAAATAGCCCTCTTAGAGAAAGAAGAAGAGAATTAGTTTTTTTTATTATTAAACAGTGTCAGTTGTAAGAGTACATGCATGATACAAAGTGTGAATATAATAAATTTTCATTCGCATACTCCCACTCCTTCACTCTCAGTCTCTCTGTTTATTTTCAAAAACGCATAATTCCATCTATCATCTTTTTTCAAATGATGCATAGCCTCTAAGCACTCTTTTTTTCCATTCTCCCCCTCTTATTTATGCAATCTAGAGCTAAAATCTCTGAGATTTTACTACCGTTGTCGCATATTTATATATATATATATATATATATATATGTATGTGTGTGTGTAGTATTCTAATGAATTGTGTAAATACTTTGTTTTTTATTTGAATCAATAAAAATAAGAAGTAAAAAAAGCAGAGAATAGAGCAATAGTAGACTAGAGAAAACATTTCCCAAATCGTACGCGAAAATCTTACAAACGCGCTGCTTCTATTATTTATAATTAAAACTAGAAAATTTTGCCGTTGAACAATATATAAAAGAAAAAAAAAAAAAAAAAGGAAAAAAAAAGAAGTAGAATGCGGTATCTATATACTTTTTTCTTTCTGCATCTTTTTCAAGATAAATTTCTTTGAGCATAGACCTCTCTTTTTCTGTTACACATTTTTAAGTTCCGAATTAGACACTCGACTAATCGAAAAGAATAGATAAATAATAATTAGAATTTTATACATTCAGATATGTTGTCATATATTTGAAAAAACAGAAAAAAAAAGGTAATATTTTCGCTTCATTGGTTAAAAACTAAAGAAGATAAATAGCTTGCCCTATATACTAGAAATTCTTTTTTATAAAAATCATGTCTGTTTGTAATATAAATACTTTATATGATCTTTAACAAATAATGTTGTTACGCGTTCATAAAACACCTAAACAACACATTATTAATGATTAGTCTAAAAACATTAATATCTTCTCTTCGTTCGGTCTTTTTTCACAAATGTTCAACCTATTATGTTTTGAAGATTGACAGAGATAGAAAGTTATTGTTCTATCCCATCATGTGATATATTTAACTATTTAGTTCACTGAAAAACCCTTAGGGTGCTAATAGCTGATAAGAGAGTGATATGTATGCAATTAGGAATAAAAAAAGTTGAATTAAGAAACATTTCTATTACTTTAGATTGATTGACGTATATTTCTTTGTATTACCGCATTGTTTTTTTGTTTTTTTTTCTCTTTGTATGTGTCATCTGTTAATCACACTTATCAAAGTAAACCGCGCTTCCTTTTTATCATTTTCAACATTTGGAATTATTTAAGTTTTCTTTGTATGTGTGCAGATAGATAGTTATTATTATTATTATTATTATTATTATTATGCTCTATCTCTTTCTATCAGTGGAAAAAAAATAACAACAACGAACTATTGAAAATAATCGAGAACGTTATAACAGTTCTTGGAAGAAAGTACACCTTTGATGAATGAATGTTTAACAGATGAAAATGTGAGAGAGTCTTCTATAATTGACATAAGCATGATATGATTTATCCATCAACTGACTCTAAAGGCATAATACATAGCAAATATAAATACAAATTTTTATCGTTTCCAAATTTCCAAAAAAGCGGCGTCTAGATTATCCAATTATTGTAAGTAGAATGGGATTACGTGAGGCATATAAATAAAATAGCTGTAATAATTGATGAGCTTTTTTTATTATTATAATTGTCGATATCAAGCTATTGTTAGATTAGATGCGTTACTTCCTGAACTGTGTATACTTTTAATTAATTTCAAATTGAGATTAGAGAATCTTCAGGGACGATGGGTGGGTGTGGATGAGTGTACGCAGTTTGGGCAGGAATCATTAAATGCTCAACACTCTTTAGATAAATGTAACTAATCAATATATTGCTGTTTCTAAAACGAAAAACAAATTTCTTGTTATGGAAACCTTATCAGAAAATAAATTTTAGAACTACATTGTTTTTAACTTAACTATTTACTACTTCGGCATTATTTTTCTGAGTTAGCTAACTTTTAGTCAGATCGAATTAAGACTGGTCGGGTTAAAATATCGAAAGAAATGATCTCTGATATGTCAAAACATCATGTAAAGATATCTGCAGTCTACTACAGATGATAGATTTTTTTCATTTCTTGTTTCCATCAGAGACTTATTCCTTTGCATCGAAATGATATACGGTGCCCAAATTCACCACATTCAAGAACTTTTTACCTCAAATCATCTAATCGACGGGTTACTAGCCTGACAACTCAAAGAAGAGAATAACATAGAGTTAAAAAAGATGACCAATTTTCTAATTTAAATGTGAAAAATATCTAAAAGGTTTTCGCAATTATATCGACTACTAACGTTGATAATTACAGAGACCAGTTGCGAAATTTTTAACTCTTTCCATGTTTTATTTTGCCGTATTTGTTGCTCATGCTCAGTCAAATAAACGAGAGATTTAAATAAAAGATGAGAGAATGTAAAAGAGACCATAAATGTAAAAATTCTGAAAACATCTGTAGAAAAACT
Organism: Didymodactylos carnosus; assembly: GCA_905250885.1. Classification (NCBI taxonomy): domain Eukaryota; kingdom Metazoa; phylum Rotifera; class Eurotatoria; order Philodinida; family Philodinidae; genus Didymodactylos; species Didymodactylos carnosus. The sequence continues at coordinate 42,693 of CAJNOQ010000669.1, forward strand.
TCACATTTTTCTGTTAGATAGTGTCATCTCTCTTCTTCGTGTAAGACAAGAAACTGATGGATGATTTTTCCTCTTTTCCTTGATACTAAACGTCTCTGTTGTATGAACCTAAGAAGCAAAAAATGTTCTTCGTTTTTTAAGGCTAATTTAAGTAATAGGAACAGACAGAAATGATGACGAGGGGTAAAAAAAGAAACAAAACAAAAAGAAAAAGGGAAAAAACAACTCTTAAGAGACTAGAAAAACTTGAATCCTACTTGAAAAATTAGTCAAAAACGAATCAGTCAAGCAAATAGTCGAAATATTAATGAAACGAGAGATTTGAGAGCAAGAAGATCGTTATTAGGCATCTAGCAAAATTGGAGATATCCCTTCTAGCTCAAGATATGCGTGTGCAAACATTGCGATATATGTGACGTAAAAGAACGAGGCAGAAAAAAGAAGTTTAAAAAAGTGTTGAAAGAATAAAATGGTGAATGAAAACAACACTGTACTGAAGATTGAAGATGTACGTCGTGCATGTGCGAGAAGAGATATCTCCAATATTACTAGATGCCTATTGTTGTTGTTGTTATAGTAAGTTTGAGCAGCGCGCAAATAATTGGTTCAGTTAAATATTTCGTTGGAGTTTATTAAACCAATGATCTGAACTTATAGGAACCGTGGTTTTTTTTTCCGACAAGCATTGATGCGAAAGGTTCATTTCAACAGCATGTTTAATCTAACTCAATGAGAGCATTTCCAAATAACAGAAAAGCATCTTAGATTGACGCCAAGGGCATAAACCTAGGATCTAGACGTTTTCGAACATGCTGAATCTATAACGTGATTCTGGAAAACCTAGATCTTGAGTTGATAAGTTTTGAAGCATCTTTATTGAAAAATCAGCGATAAATGAAATTTTCTTTGAATACGTTCATTGGATAGAGCAAATTTCTCTTAAATTTTCTCTAGTCTACTATTGCTCTATTCTCTGCTTTTTTTACTTCTTATTTTTATTGATTCAAATAAAAAACAAAGTATTTACACAATTCATTAGAATACTACACACACACATACATATAT
>CAJNOQ010000670.1:0-43753 GCA_905250885.1 Didymodactylos carnosus
AGGGTACCGCCAAAAAATTAAGAAAAATTTTCAAAATTGTATACTTTTGCCACGGGGATTTTTCTGCGTCAATTTGTTTGAAAATTTTTCTTAACTTTTTGGCGGTACCCTTCGCTAAAAATAGAAAATTTTCCAGGTTAGCCAGTGTGCTGAATACGAAAAAGCACTTTTCTTTAATTCTAAACAAACTTTAATTTTTTTTTATCGGTGATATGATAGACCGTTGTTGTCATAAAAAATGGCCTAAAATTTTTTCAAAAACAATTGTTTGACTTTTTAATGTTTTGAAGGAAAAGGATTTTAGGATTGTAAAAAGAAAGTTTTTTTGTCTATGTAAGTAACAAAAATATAGATATTGATGTAGTTGTATCCGATCCCGCTTCGTGAAATTTTTTTTTCGCCAATAGAAGAGCGTAATATGCTCGAAGGGTAGTGCTGTCCTCTCTAGACGACTGAACACATTGGTGGCAAAAAAATTAAGATGAAGAAATAATATTTTTTTATTACAGCTAACGTAAGCAGTGAGAAACTAATGCATAAAATACGTACTGACTGTTGATGTACACTGTCACTTACAAAAAGATGGTGAAAGAAAACGTCTGATCCACTTGATTTCAGTCGTCATTTTTTTCTACCGCAAATCTCCAGTTCCATCGTATTCCACAACTTTAGCATATCTAATCCTTGATAAGTTCGAAAGAGGGGGAAACCATTTGAATGAATGGATTTATTCACGAAAAGTGAGAGTCATGAAAGGTCCCTGACCTATAAAACAATGACTCGAGCCAAACAACAACAAAAAGAATATGGATTTATTCCAATCTCGATGGGTTCCGCGAATCCTACAAAGTTTTTTATTTTCTCCAGCGAACCTGAAAATTTTCCTGTCTTTTTTGAAATAGCTCTGTTGTTCTCTTCTTATGCCCGACTCTTTACTACTTTAGAATACACTCTCACTTTTAGATAATTGAGAAACAGAGGCGGCCTTCATAGTTTTGGGCAAAAGGTAATGGATCCAAAAACCGTCGCAGATGTGGTGTGAAAGTCTTTTGCTTTCTCTCTTGCTGGTAAAAAACAAAAGCTTTTCAATTATTGGATATGGTGAACTCCTAAATCCAGTGGCGGATCCAAAATTTTTCTTTGGTACGTGCGATATACTATAAAAGTATGAAATAAATGCATTAGTCATAGAAACAAATTATTCTGAAACAGTTTTTCTAAGAAACAATAGGTATTTTGCCCAAAAGGTACGGCTGTACGTACCGCACGATGACTGAATTCACCAGTGTTTGAACCCTTCTCTTGTTGCGACACCTCTGTTGAGAAAACCAATATAATTGTAATGTTTGAAACGAATGTAGTTCATTTATAATTTTTGTTCATGAAAAACAAAACAGTAAATAACGTCCTGTTAACGGAAAGCTTATAGAAGTTTTTCCTGTGAATTCTTTAGGAATTTTCAAACATTCTGGCATTTTCCGAAATGAGATATGCACTAGATAATTTCGGAAACCCTCAGGAAGAAAAATCCTGTGAGAACCCAGAAGAAGCCTTTCGGTAAATATATCAAGATTTTTGAAATCTTGAATCTCGCAGGTTGTTGCACGAAACAGTCGACTAAGGATACCTAAACATGATTCCAGTAAACGAAACAAATTTTCAAGCATATATAACGAAAAGTTTCGCAAAAGAAAATATTTTGTAATTGTCATTCTAACATTGTTCTCTTTTATTAGGTGATTGATTTTTGGTTATTTCTTTGTTTGCAATATGACTGACAATTCTGTGTTTTTGCCTAATAATAATATTACTCTTGACGAACCAAGTAAACTAAAACAATTTTCGTGGGAAGAATGGGATTCACAAAAGGTTGCTGTTTTATTTCGGTAGGCAATAAACTCTTTCATCATCGAAGATGTTGCATTTTTTATTCTTTTTAATTTTATTTTAGGTCTGGGTTAGATGGTTTACAGCGAATTGTTGTTCGACGTTATGTTGAAGCTGTTTTTTCTCAATCTGATAAATGGAAACAACTATCACATTATTTTCGTTCAATACCAAGCGTAAAAGCGTACATAATAACAACAAATGAGGTTGACTTAATAAATCGTGTTTGTGAATGGCATTTAAATGAAACTTATAAACTACGTTTTACAATGAATATTGACCAAATTATAGAATGGGATGATTTAATGGACTTTATACAAAATGCACAAAATCATTCTTGTACGTCAGGTGGTTTTACAAATGTTCGTACACGTTCGAAAGTCACAACAATTCCTGTTCAATTGTCACAATATATTGTGCATAAAAAATTAACACCGCCACCGAGTGAACAACAATCTGTTCATCATATTAAGAATTATTCAAAAATTTCAACACTAATAGCACAACGCTCAACTGCCCAATTAAAAGTGAGTACATCTTCAATAGATATCGTTACAAATAGAAAACCAACAGCAATAAATGATACGAGACAAATGAACGAACAGACACAAAAACAAAATGCCAACAAATATCCACAAACAAATCATGTCAAATCACCCTCAAATTATGACAGTTCGATAATGCATAATAATAGAATAGACAATGGTGCCATCTCGTTATCAACTGTATCATCAACTTCACCTAGCACTGATCGACATTCCAAAACTAACAATGAATATCAAAATATGATACCACGTTCAAACATCAGACAAATAGATAACTCTACTACATTACCGCAATCATCGCCACAAACAATTTCAGCATCTGTTGGTATGAAACATGTGCTATTTAGATTATTTTAGCTGTAAACGGTTAACTGTCAACTTAAAAAACTTTAGGCAGTGTCCATCTATTGAAACATCGTTTTCCATGTCTAATACTAACTTGCAATGAGAGGCATGTTTATCGCTATCATATTCGCAATACTATTTTGGATAAAGATTCAAAGTATTTTTGTGAACTGTACTAGATTGATTAACCTTTTTTTACCGTAATTATATAGTATTAAATCTATTCATTTTTTATTAATTCGTTTGTATTTTTTTTTCTTGGCCTAGGAATTACAAGTCTCTCATTAAGAGCTTCGCTAAATAATAATGCCGCCGTCACATTACGCAGTTCAACATCTGTTCAAAATGTAAATAAAAATTCATTATCAAAAGATCAAAGCGCAACAAGAATCACTTCGAACTATTCATTTACACCGACCACCATCACGAATCACACGCGTAATAATACTAGAAGTAATCCAACTCGTTTACAAAATAGTCGTGATAAGAACAATTTAATACAAAAAGATAGTGATACTTTACCATCTGAATTATGTTCGATTACATTGCAAAATGCCAAAATGTCCGGTTCTGGATGGGTGCAAATAAACAACGTCTATGTACCATATATAACCAAAAATCATCAAAGATTAGTGCCTTATCAAGTTTTATCGTTGTGTAAAATAGTTGACTGCGATGAGTTTCTTTTAAAACAAACTTTGACAACATCAACTATGGATGATGCGAAATTAATGAATAGAATGATTCATGATGCGTGAGTATTTTCTTTCTATTATACCTGTTAGATCAATCTTTATTTTTTCATTTTAGTAAAATTGATAATGAAGAAATAACCGAAAACTCTCCATTTGTAAATGTTTATAATGTTATGGTTGGAACAAAAAATTTGGTATATGTCAAATTATTACCGAAAGATAGTCCAACATCAAAAATCAATCGTCAGTATAAATCGGTATTATCATTACGTGGAGGAACAGTTTATATTGGCCATCGTACTATACCATTTGTATGTGCTGGAAATCGAAATTATGTACCGTTTCAAGATATTATTGCTATTTATCCAACATTAATATCACAATTAAAACCAATATCTCGTGTTCCAAGAATGCACGAATTAGATTATCTTAATCTTGTTAAACTTTATTATGCCGAAAATGATCTGTCATCGGACACATTACTAATTGATATGGCTGATTTAAAACAATTACAAATTATAGCCTTATCAAGAAATATGACATTAACCGAACATCATCAAAGAGAAAAACAAAAGTTAGAAGCTGAAATAAAAGAAAAAACATTAGGTAATGTTAGTCAAAAACGGAAAGCTGACAGTGATCTAATCTATAGTCCAAAACATTTGAAAACAAATGCATCATCTAAACAACAGACATTTCGTCGTTTTCAAAACTCCACGCCACCGCAACAAGTCATACAATCGATAGGTAAACGTTATACACCCTCTGCAGTAGTACCTAGTTCTCGTTCCTATTTCACAATGCAACAACCACAACCGCAACCATATTATCCCGCAAGTACAAGAACGCATTAATAACTATATTTTCTATATTTTTCTTTATTATCAACCGATATGTGTTATTAATTTTCCTTTTCACTTCTGAAACAAGACTTTTAAATTTATCAATAGGTCAATTTGTTTATTTTTCTACTCTTTATAAGAGTGATGTTTTTTTCTTCTCATACTTTTTTTCAAAAATAGATGCGAGAAGCTTTTTACTGAGTAGGCTGGCATCAGTAAAATGTGTGTTGATAAGAAATGAAACCAGCTTAATCGTTCTATAGATTCTGAAGAAATCGATATTTGTGATTTTTAATTGTGATATTAATTTCTACAAGGACTGTTTGCTTTGGACAAATGATGCGATGATGTTTTTTTTGTATTGTTAGAATAAAATGTGTATAGATTTTTTTTCTATGCCGCATTTTCTGAATGTAAACACATAATCCCAAACTGTATATGTTCTCTTGTTCAGATAGTCTAGCTCTATATGTTAATACTACTATATTTTTCTTGTCTTCTAATCTTCCTTGTATTTTTCTATCACATCTATTTTGCTTGATTTTTTTCTGGTTGTTTACATTCACTTTCTAATTTAGATACTTTATAGATGAACACGTTTTCACTTGTACCGAACAAAGGTTCTTTCAGCTTATTTATAAAAAGCGAATTTTAAAAGAATTTTGTCCCTTTTTGGATAAAATTCATCAGGCAATAATATATTCGTATGAATCGGTTTTACAACTCTAATCGTAAAAAGGTTTTTCAAAGATAATCATTTTTTCAAGATTTTTCAAGTACTTTCTAATTGCTTAGCTTATGACAGATTGTTTCAGATATCATATTTCTAAGGATAATCGTATCATAGTCCATATAATGAATAGTGAACAGGAAGGGATTAGAACCATCACGATCGAAAACTCAAACGTTCTTGATCAAGTAATCAAAATCTGCGCTAAAGAAAAATGTCTTTACTATGTACATAGTACAGCTCGAGATTTAGTTATTCCCAGCACAATGAATCAGTTTAGAACAGCGGTTAAATTCAACAAATTCATGGATAAAATTTATCTTTATAAACTAACTCTAGCTCAATTACAGGAAGCCAAAGGTAGAAATACGGCAGAGCTAGATGCAAGAAAAAGAAAGAATAGCTCAAGAAAAAAAATCAAAGCGAAACCAAGTAAAGAACGAGAGAAGCAAAAAGAAGGAAAAAGCGAAGATCTAAGGCATGATCGTCCAGTGTCTGCCCAGCCCACATCGACATTCGGAGTACGCTGTGATGTGAGATTTTTTGGCCATGTATATGTGAAGCTATTTTTGTTTTCAGATGACTATGTCAGAAGATGAATAAACTTTTGTTTTTCTTTCTGATGACTGGAACATCAGCGAATCAACTAAATTCAAGGGAAAAAAGCGATGATGAATACTACACTGTGGAAAAACAAGAATAGAAATGTCAGTTTATTGTCTGATGCTATTTGAGAGGGTGCTAATGTTATTTTGTATAGCTATTTAAAACATTATTCACTTCAGTCAAAAAGTACTAAATCAATAACAATTTGAGGATTTAAAAAGTGATTGCTTTTTTACGTGAATAAGTTGTTTTTCAATCAGTTGATCTTTGTTCATAGATGCCAGCGAAGGTGATCATTCTGTATTGAGTCCGTATGAACGAATATTGTATCTAAATAGAAATCGATTCATGAATCGATATTTCAAACTGTTGCGTACACATTTATAGATGGCAAATATGGAAACATTTTCATTTTGAAAAAGACACAAGACCGCAAGCAATTGAATTCAACTTCATCAGTTTTGGGATATTCAAAACAGATCCAGCTATCAAAATATTGCATTCACTCACTAAAGCTTGGTCATGTTCTATTCATGGCGAGAATGAGTTTTTATTATTGTTGACAAGTACAACTTGCAACTCTCTACATCAGCTTAATGAAAAGCCATTATTGCTCATTATGATATATGACGGCATTGAAACTAAATATTAACGACTTCATTTGTGCATTATCGTTGTTGCAAAACGGAGACAAAGAAGTGTAGGCATACAATGTCAATAATCGAACTTTGTCATCATCAAAAGTGAAAAATGCATACTATTCATTGTCTCTTTTTAATAGCGAAAAGAATTTCATCTATTTATATGCTGCAACAAAAAAGATTTCACATGTATTAGTGCGTGTGTAGCTGTTCCGCATCAAGGAAGCAAAACACCTTATTTTATCAGCATTGTCGGACATCTGTCGGACCACTATCAAGTCAGTGGCGCACTGATTTTTTTTCTTTTTACTTTTCTCCAAGAAAAAATTGTACAGGCAGTGGAAAAGAGGAAGAAACTTACGAAACAAAACAAATTCTTTCTTTCAAGAGAAGAGTTCTTTAGTTTCTCCAGTTACTTAGTTAAAAAACTCATTATTTTTGCGAGAAAAGATTGTGAAGATCCCATTCTGTAGCTTAGACTTTTTTTACATTATATGTTCAATTCAAATCGGAAAATTTTCGAAAAGAGATACTATAAAGATAGAACCTATATCACTTTGGTTGTATATCTTACAGTAGCCTAACATTAAGCATGTAAAAACTTTTAACATATTTAAGACCAATAACTGAGTTTTACTTGCTTTCGTGAATTTAACTCTTCATAATCACAACGAAATGTTATACGCTCTCCTATTTTCATACGTTTGCTAAAACATTTTTGTCGCAAAATATTTGAATAATCCGTACTTGATCGCCAACCATCTGCAAAAATGTTCTAATAATAAAAGAGTTTATGTATTAATAACAAGTGAACAGAAAACGAAAACAAAATGTCTCCAAATGAAAAAAACAGCATAATGTTACTCAACAATTTAACATGTATGAAAAAAAAGAATAATAATCTAGTGTGTCAGTTCGTATTTACAAGACACATATACATTTGATTTAATTATTTACGAGGCCAATAACGAGGTGCAGGGAGATCATTCGTTGTTATATATTTATGTTTACCTAAATGATCATCGTAATCAATTTTGTTACGTGCAAATATTAAACGGATGTCGGCATGTAAATAAAGTTTACCCGTTTGTGATGTTACGAAACTAGAATGCAAAAAAATTATTATTATAAGAATAATTAAAAGGGATAATAAGCAATATTGAATTACCGCAAATGTGCTAGATATCTTAAATTGCCTTTTGTTTGATCACCGTTTTCTGGAACACAGAGGTGACGTTGACGAATAAATGTTCGATGATCTGGTGGCATATCTGTTAAATCATACGAAATCAGAAATATATGAACAACTGTTTGATTAGGATTGAATAATGCCTGATCAAAAAATACAGAACAATTAATTTTATTGAATTATATAAACAAGAAGAGACGTTCATAATCATACCAATTGTACTGTTCCTTTTGTTGGAGTGTGATAACCTCGTTTCGGTAATGAAAGAAGATTGACAAAACCCTACAGAAAAAGAACGAATAAATAGACAATAATTAGTAATTAAAAGAACATGTTGCAATATGTTTTAATTCCCTCTTATATGTCTAGATATCGAAAGATTAAAACAAAAGACTTATAATTCATTAGACTAAGTGATACGTACTAGATATGGTGAACATGCTGCATCAGCCGAAACATTAAACCAGAATACTGAGACAGGTAATGTGACATGTTTTGGAAGAAAGAGCCCACTTGCTCCAAGTTTAACTGCAAATCCATCGACTGTGCCACACGGCAACATTTTTCCACTAAGAACTGATTCCTGAGATGAAAATCATTACATAAAAAGTATTTAGTAAGTTCTCTTCAATGTACATGCACTTACCACAAAGTTTCCTCTTAAACAATTTAATGTTTCAACAAGTGATTTTCCTCTTGAACTATTACCAATTGTTTGTGAAACTTCATGTTCGTCATCAGCTTCAAATACACTACATGATAATACACTTCGTAAAGTACGAGCGTTCACTACTTGTTTCGAACTATCTGTTGTTGACGTCGTTAATGATTTTTGTTGTTTATAAATTAATGAATCTTTTTGTCGTTGTTGTAAAACATTGTCATTATTCAAACGAACACGATTTTTATATAATGTTCGCATTGCACGTTGATTCGATCGTTTAAAATCGATTTCTTCTGGTTGATTTTCGCCTTTTAATTCATTATCTTTTTCATTATCATCACTGTTATTTTTGTTTACAATTGGAAATTTCATAGGTACTTTCACTTTATCCGTAGGACTCATAATAAAATGTTCAAGTTTTCTTTTCATTTTCAATGATGCACAATGATCATGTTTTTCCGCTTCATCTTTGTGATTTATCGGCATAACAATATGGAGTTTATTTTGTTGTTGTGATAAAAAACAGTTAAATGTTGCATTGGCTGAAGTAGCTGTTGATATTTGTTCCATATTTATATTACTTTTTCTTAAATCATCATCGTCATCTGTACGAAATTTCTTTTTCTTGGAACGACATGCACATGTTCCAGACAAATATGATAATATTCCCTCCTGATCTGTATTATCAAAACTTGAACAAGAAAAACTTGTTTCATTTTCTTGTTCTTCGTCATCATCGTCTTCAAATAGATGTTGATTGTTTGAATGACTAGAACCACCAACAGCAGTACCATTAATTGGAATTGGTAATGATCGTGGTCGTTTTTGATTTTGATATGTTGATGGTTGTTTCTCATTTTGTTGTTGTTCTTCATCATCACTGGCACCAATTAAAAATTTTGTTGAATTAGAAAATTTAAGACATTTTCGACAACAAATATCGCTGGTTAAATTATTTTCTTTCTCTGTTGTTGTTATTGTTGTAGATATTGGTACTAGTGATGTGGTGTATGAGCTAGATGATGATGAAAGTGATGACAAAGGGGAGCAAATGGAATTAGTATCGTTTTGTTTTTTTATGCTAAGATCGTTTAGTTTATCAACAAGACTATGAGATTGTATTTTTAAATTTGGAATTGATGGTATTTGAAAAACATTTTGATTATTATTATTGTGGACTGAACAAGTAGTCGTTGATGTTTTTAATTCGAACGATGAGTGATGAGATGTACAAGGTAAAAATGATTGTTGAAGATCTTCTTCATCGTCATCGCGTGTTGAAGTAAAAAACGATGATAAATTTTTATTAGTTTGTGATGAACAATAACCAGATGAAGTTCGTGAACGATTCGAATTCGTTTGATTATTTGAAGAAAAATAAGACGATTGATTCTCACTGTTTAGTTGTGTAAATGGCGATAAATAATCTGGCAATGAATAGTGTGACGATGGTGATGACTGATTGTTTTGTTCATATGGTATTGATTGTTGAAGTAATAGACTGTTTGAATGATTTGAAGAATGCATTGACGATAAATTGGAATTAATACTAGTGTTAAAATAATTTGAATGACCTTGAACAAACAATATAATAATTTAAATTATTAGAACGCCATGTCAAAAACAAGCAATATTGAGAAAACTGAAGTAAGGCGATGTGGATGGCTTTCGGATGCCATTAAGTGTGTTTCGACCATTTTTAACCATTGCCTATCCACCTAGTGACAACCTGATTTTTTGGAATATACAGCTCTAGGTTAACTGCGTCGAATATTAAAAAACTTTTATCTCAATCAGACTAGCTCTACTGAAAAAAGATTTTTAAACTTTATTTTTTGGAAGAAAAGCAGCCGGAGTCTTGACTATCGGTTGGCGAAGATCACGAATCTCCATCTCTTTTCAGATAAGAGTTATTCAAAAGAAATACTCAACAGCCTTAAATTTTTTAAATGAATAGTAGTCCATCGAATAGCATAAGCTCATTCTTACCTTCTTTACTATTTATTAAAGATGTTATTGTCTTTTCTTCGGTAACTGTTGATAAATTCGTGTTAGATGGCTTTAATAATGAACGGAACTCACTGTGTTTATTATTAACTGGTGTTGACGTTTGAGAAAGTGATAGTGACTCATTACAATCTGTTGTTGATCGTCTAAATAATACTGAACGACAGGGTATTGTTGGCTTGAAATGTTCAATATCACCATCAATTGCCGAACAATCGATTGGAACATTTAAATTATCAAGAAAAAACTGTTTTGTGTTTGGATGAGATCGTTCCGGATTATTGTTCTCAGTTTTTAAACGTGCAACCGGCCGTGTTAAATAATCGTTCGAACTAGAACGTCGTTTATTCGTCATTTTTAGTTGTAATGGTTGCTTTGTATTATCAGCATCTGATGGTCCTTCATCCATGGATAAATGAAAAGTGTCACTGTATGCACCATCTGCTGTATCAAGTTTCACACATGGAACAGGTAATGAATGTTGACCTTGAAACATCAATGAAATCGTTGATTGCTGTGGTTTTTCGTCAGAGCTAATATTAACGCTAGTGCCAAAATCTGACACATCAAATACCATTTGAGAGTTAATGAACTGATTCACAATTTTATTTTGTTAAAAATGTTGAAGAATCGTCTTCATCGGCTAAAAAGCTAAAAGAATTAAAGAGAAATTTATTAGGAGTTAATTGTGAGCTTATTTCTGCTGGCGCATTTTATAACTATATCGTTTGTAATCAATGTGATCGGTCAATATGATAATCTCAGAGTAGATAAAACTATTTATGCAAAAAATTTCTCTCATAATAAATAATGGTCCATTGACTCCAAGTGTGACGTGTCGAGTCAATTTTGAGTTAAGACTTTTGTTGTAACCACTGAATAAGAAGTACAAATACATATTCTCAATGTAAGAAAGCATGTTTTAAGAAATTTTCAACTCTGTACCGTTCCAGTTCCGTAGCTATAAAGTGTAGCGGAGTATACGCCTCGGTTTTTTATGATGTCACAATTACAAACATTCTCCCGAATTGTTTTTGGACATACAGGAGAAAAAAAGGTTTATGTGGACTTTGAAAATTGGAAATAACTGAGAGAAGAATGTTCTTCTACTGCTCTTCTCAATTGCTTTGGATGCCGCTGTATATTATGCGTGGAGCAGTGTATTATGTACATTCAACGAGAGCTATGTGGCATTTTGAAGAGAAGATGACATTTGTTTCTAACCTTTGATGTGGAGCAGATATTGTTTTTTAGTTTTATCAGCAGTCTGAGAAAAAAGTTGAGCTCTGTTTGTACTTACGTTTTATAAGAGTAGATCGTAACGATCTCTACTCAGAAAATAGTTTTTCTAATATTTTTGAACAACATTCTTTTATCAATGAAATAATTCGTGGTTCCTTCTATTACTGTTGGGGAACACAAAAAAGAGCAAAAAATGTACAAATTAAAAAATAGCCTTGATTTCGGACTTTGTCAAGTGTGAAAACTTTTCTTCCAGCTTTCTCTAACTCTGAAGTAAGCATTTATGGTCGAATACAGATTTGATTCAGAATTTATTTTGGCCACAGAGAACCCGCAAAACTAATATTTAAAGAAAAAGTCACATACCCTCCATGAAGTCATACAGGTACGTGTTAGCATTCGTGAGAACTGGTTAGCAGAGCTGGATTGGACGTTGTTTCGACTTTTTTCTAAAATTATATTGTTTTATTGAGTTGTCTTGTGGAAAGGTTACGCCGGAAAAATGATGCTCTCAGTATTGCATGACATGACAGTCAAGTGAGCATGCAACAGTTACAGTTAACTGTAACAACTGGAACTGAGATGAGGGTAAAACTGTCGAAAAACGTTTTTAGCATTTTGGTCTCGATTCATTCAGATATATGCCTTTTTTTGTCCCTACTCGGAAACCTATGCTAATCGTACAACATTAATTCACTCTAAAATATTTTCCTAACAATTATAAGTTACAGTTATCAGCAGTTTTACCACTACAGTTAATCACCAAAAAACTGTAACTAGCGTATGCCTACAGCCAAGGACACTTCTCCCTAATGATTTGTTCAATTCTGATCGTTACAAAACCTTCCTTAAAACTGACCGTTTCGACTAAATCTTTCATTTTGTGTAGAGCTCCATGGAGAGAAGGGCAAGTGCTAACTTTTTAGAATATGAGCATTTCAAAAAAGTATAATCGATTACTTCTCTGAGGAATACCCGACTCAAGTAACCCGAGTAGTTTTATCACAGTGAAAACAAAGCAGAATTTTTCAGCTCCTTAGCTAGCGCATTTAATTACTGACAATACTTTGGGCATTTCATATCCCATTTGTACTGTTTCGTAGCTGACATTATACTACGGTCACACTACAGCGTGATTAGTTAATCGCAATTAATTCGTAGTGTGACCGCGATATTAATCACGATTAACTCGCTAATCATTATTAACTTTATGCATGATTAAAAGATGAATAGCGTAATCACGATTAGTGTTAATCGTGATTAAATGTAGTGTGTGACCGCTCTAATCATGATTAAATGTATGCATACTTATCAAATTGAAAAACAAAATGACGGAAATAGTATGAGACTAGATATTGGTTTAGCTAGTAAAGTAAGATTAGCAATTAATTATTTCTTTCTGCTTCAGTTTATTCAGTTTAATCAAATTTTAATTTATTGAGAAACTAGTCGTGCCTACTTAGCTGCCGCTTAGTCTCCTTTTCCATCGCAGCATTCTTTCGATAAAAGGATTCAAAGTGAATATTGAAAGTTTCTCAAAGTTCGGTCAGTGAATAAATACAGCCCTCAGTTGCACTGTATCTTGTCTGTCTTAGGCGTATAGCTTCATTTATAGCCACGAGTTTTTTAAGTATTTTCAAAGAGTAGTTATTAAGTTAAGGATCCTCCCTCCGGATAAAACTTTTTATCTCATATCCGATTTCGATGGCGCTTTCAGTGACTAATGCTTACTGTCCTACGAGCTAAGAATTTGAAATCGAAACGTTGAAGCGCTGGCGAGTTATTGCGTGACAAAGGGCAAAATGGGGCTCTCAGCAAAACCGTAAAGACTTTTTTGTTGGAAGGTGCAGAAAGCTGCGAATGAATAGTCTCAAATGAAAGTAGACACCTAAATCTAAAATTTAGTTCGCGCCGATTTTTGAATTTCGCTTCCGTTTATTTCCCACATGCATTTTAAATCAGAGCTCTGAAAATAACCCTAATCCAGCGTAGCATTTGCCACTTATCTCTGCACATAAAACAAAAATCGCCGCGAATGAATCTTTAGATAAATGTCTTAAAGAAAAAAAAATGAAGGTTTTACGATGAATTGTCGAGGAGTTGATATAATGTTACATCGCTAAAACCATGTTCTGAGAAAAACGTCATCACTTCATTAATTATAGTTCAGCGCCTTTAGTAAAACTAGTATAACTCTGCAAGACAAAGTCGTACAAACCTGCTGGATATCTTATTCTGATCAGAACACTCTGCTCAACATAGCCCCATGTCTGTTAAAACGAACAACCTTAAAAATTTTAATTAAAACGTAAAATTTAGAAAAAGGCGATTTTTAGGGCTTTCAGAAATCTCTTTCAAAATCCTCCAAAAACATTGAATTTTGAGGAAACGCACATCATGGTCCAAAAATGGAATAACCGCTTTGTTAAACATATTGAAAGACGATTTTAGTGCACTTTCCGTATTTATTTGCTGTTCATAATCAGGATTAGTCTTTAATCATGATAAGAGCGATCACATTGTTTATTTAACCGTGATTAAAATAGTGTTAATCATAATTAAAAACAGATGCGGTCACACTACAAAATCGTTAATTATGATTAAGACTGTAGTGTGACCGTAGTGTTAGAGATCAAAAGAAGGTTTTTGATAGTCACATTTTACAGCAGCACTAACCATTTCCAAATTGAACTAGTGTGCAGATTGTAGAATAGTACTCAGAACAAGAGTAGTCTTTTGTTGACCGAAAGAAACATGAGGACGATAGGAGACCAGATGTTTAAAGTAGAGAAAAAGACGATATTTCTTTCCACGTGCTTTCTACACATCCAGAAGAAAAAAATATATTATAATATTTTACTCACGTATGAGCTGTATCAGACGTTTTTTTTGTCGACAGCTGCTCATAAGTCTTTAAGATACTCAGTATAGATCAGGTGTGTGACATTATTTGTCGCTACACTCCGTTTTTAAGCTACGCATTAATTAAAAAAGTACTCATCCATCAGTTACTCCATACGCCTTCATATAGAATTGGAAAACATGCTTTTCGATACTGAGAATATGTATTTGTACTTCTTATTCAGTGGTTACAACAAAAGTCTTAACTCAAAATTGACTCGACACGTCACACTTGGAGTCAATGGACCATTATTTATTATGAGACAAATTTTTTGCATAATAGTTTTATCTACTCTGAGATTATCATGTTGACCGGTCACACTGATCATAAACGCAGTCCCAGGTGAAATTCACCTTACAAGATCATACAAGATCTGGCGTTTTCTTATGAAATCTTGTAACAAGATCTTACTGCATGATCTTACAAGATCTTGTCATTGAGAGGTGCGACTTATATTTATTTATCACAAGATCATGCGATTTCTTGTTATAAGATCTTATATGATCTTGCAAGAAGCGATGACTCATTCTTATCACATAAATTTTGCTGCGATATATAGTATATATACAATATCGTTCTGATAAATTTTTTTCTTTCTTCAACTCGATACATCAGCTGATGTCAGCGCAAATAAAGTGCGTGGCTATTAGAACGTGTCTAATAGACACGTTCTAAACACGTTAGTGTCCTACCTATACTAGAAAATATTAAGAATAGAGAAAGATACTTTTTTAAGAGGGTCTAGAGAGATTTTGTAGAACACGATACATAATCTTATTAGATCTGATGAATTTCATACGTGACCTTATGGAATCTAGTAAAATCTTGTCACTTCTTGCACGATCATACAGGATCTTACGAAATTTTGTGAAATCTATACAAGAACCTTACAGACATTTCTTGGAAAGTCTTGAAGAAAGATCTTTTAAGATCCCAAACGATCTTATTTTAAGATTCGTCGACCTATGATGGAGTTAATGTGTGATAAACCTGCTCTAGGATGCTACTACAAATCATCGAAATCTAATTTCTTTTTTCTCTCCTTTTTGTTGATGCGCTCTATATTTAATTATTAGACGTACGCCCAAATATCCATGTTACCTGTATTATTTTCCGGTGTTTTACATTTCGATATTTCAAGCCATTTTCATAATGATAAAAATTCGATTAGATGTTGTAAAATTTGTAACGATCGTCCTGATTGGATGCGGAAAATTTGTGTCTAAAAACAAACAACTATCTGTCACAATAACAACAAAATGGGTGGCAATATTTTAAGAAAGGAGTAACAATATTTATTTGCGTATACTCTTTTAGAACGATAGTGTAAAAAAACCCGACGAAACTAAAAAAGCATAAAATTTGCAGACTCATGCAAACGTCTTTTCTTTTCTATTCTTCCCATGAAATAAATAATTTGAAACGTCTTACGATCGTTAGAACGCGTTAAATATGAAACATTTAACGGGTTAATCCACTTCTCTAACGCGTTAAATTTAGAAGTTAAATGAGTGTGGACGCAGTTTTCATCCTTTATTTTTTGAAATTACGTTCGACCACGTTAAGTTTGGGAACTTAACCCGTTTAAATACGTTAAATATGAAATATTTGATTATTTTCATATTTAACGCATTCTAACGATAGTAAGCCTCTTCAAATTATTTCATGGGTTGTAGTGAGAAAATATTGTGATTTCACGTATTTATCTGCAATTACATAACAGGCAGACTATCACTTAGATTACGACAATCGCATGCAACAACTAGCATTAAAAACAGTATGAACTAAACGAGCTGAAGTAGGACCGAATTTACGTATATTGACGATTACTCTCTCTCTCTCTCTTGCTTCTTTCTCTGTATGTCTGTGCGCACAAAAAATAATATAGACACAAAAATAGAAATATTCAAACAGATGATAAAAGCAAAAAGAAAAACGAGAGTATAGTTTGAATAGTATTTTAATAATAGACATTCATATCCGTACACACATAATCGTGTCATCGTTATGTATAGCACATACACAACACTTTTTCGTTACATCAAATTTCTCTTTCTTTCTTCGATTTTAATGTCGACCAATTTATAAAGTTTCTGTTTGATAATAAAGAACCTTTTTTTTGATCAATTAAACTAATAGACCTAGCACATCGATCGTGTGTCATGCGTGATATTTTACCACAAAAAACTATTTTCGTCGACGAAAACAACACCGTCGTTGTCACTACAGATGAACACGTTACCTCTTATTTTTTTTTGAAGACTTATGTATCTAGCCAATGTTCTACATATCAGCCCTATTATCCTAATGCATATTGTCGTTGAACAAAATCCTTGATATTTTTCCATATATAGATAAATATTCAAGGACAGACTGTGCTTTGGTATTCATATGTGTGTGTAGAGAGAGAGAGAGAGAGATGGAAGGAGAGAAAAATTCCATAAAAAAAAGAATAAGGAATATAAAGAATTTCTGCGTGTGATTAAAGAAAAACAAAACAGATGAGAAATAGTCTAGTTTTTGTAATTTTGCAAATTTAACATAACAAGAACCTAATTTCAAGCAACTCATCGTATTATCGCTATCAATTTCATCAATGTTAAACACTAGTCAGAAACAATATCCTTCACAGAGCACTAAAAATCAAGGACAAATCTGAGAAGAAATTTCTTTATTTGCGTATTCAAAAAACTTTTCTGATCTTATATTTTAGAAGACACTGGACAAATTTGACTAACACAAAAAGAAATTGTGTGAGGTCATGATAAAACTACATGAGCGCTCTTCACGTTCATTTTAGACAGAATTAGATGCAGAATAACTACGATCAGTCACTGCATATCATCGTCTACTTAAAAAGAAATTGTAGGTTTTGATGGTAACCAAAGTTTACTTTGTCAATAAATTCATATATTTTTACTAAATACGTAGTGAATACTCGTTATACACATCAAATTGCTCTAATATTTTCTATAAACTTTTCTTTCTATGAAATACGAATGTAGAAAATAACGGGTTGTAGTTCCTACTAATTCAGAGATGAAATTAGATTTTATTGAGTCTATTTTTGAATTATTGATAGAGCAGAGTAGTTATTATTACTCTAAATCGTCGAAAACAAACAGTTGATTACAACATTGAATTCACCAGAGAGATAAGACTAAGTTCTTAATGAACTATTCATTTTATTAGGTCTTCAGTGTATAGTATTACGTGATAGCTGAATAATTATATATACATTTGATATTTTGATTTATTTGATTTTTTGATTTATTTTCAATATCCTTTTTTCTTTCGTGAAATGAACGAAAAAAAAAAGTGAAGTATAATGATTTATGTACCAGATAAAATGAGGAAAAGAAACATCAAAAATAACACAAAGTATTCTTAAACGAGATGTTACGGTTATTTTATTAAATTTAGAGTATTTAAACATATTTACTATAAATGAGCAAGCTTTTTTTATTCTTATTTAGTACTAATCACTATCATTCGATATTATAGTTTTAGAAAACATCTGGAAATTGAATTGAAGCGATGTCTTGTCATTATTATTAATTACTTTTCTTTGGTAATATTCAATGTACAGATTATATTCTAATTTGCCTACTATTAGCTCACAAAAACATGAAAAAATTATGCATAATTATGCATAACTGTTATTCAAATATCGATTTCGTCGTAAATTGACTCTGCTATACTGTATCATTAAGTTGTACTTTGGGTTTTACCTCTAATTTACGAGAACTAATGTAAAAAATATCATAGTAGAACAGTTTTCGTTTTACCTGAAACCTTAATTTTGGGTGTTTGTCTTTCAGTCAATTGATTATTCTTCAAATAAATTCAATATGTAAGGTTTCGCCATGCTGGTTATCTTGCTCAAAATAATAACAATTCTTGTTAACAGAAACATCAGTAGTATATGATATACGATTCTAAAGTATGTTGCGTAATTTATCCTTTAGATAACTGACTATTTAACACTAAAAAGATTAAAAAAAATAAAATGATTATACATGAAAAATTTATGAGAAGTTTTTTATAAAAAAGAGATTAATCGAAGAAGGTTGTGAATGAAAACGTAAAGCTATATCAACAATATTCGTTAAAAATAAAACTTTATTCGAAAAGCAGTACATATGTATTTTGTTGGACGAACCATACTCATAGAATTTTATAAAAAGTGAGCGTTCCGTACATAAGAAAAAATAGTACTGAGATTAAAGCTCCGAAACTATCTGTGTCCGATGTTTAGCTGATGAACTGCAAGAGAGGGGAAGAAGTGATATTATATTTAATATCTATCTGTTCAAAATGTTCCAAAAATCAAGTTCAGACCGTAGATTTCTGACTCACGCAATACTGAGATGAACGTTCGATTCTTCAAAGCATACTGTGCACCTCACATCTGATTCGCTAAAAAATAAAATCCCTAAAGATCTTCTAAACAACGAACTAGATTTACCATACAATATAATCGATTAACTCTTTAGACTGTGCGGTTGATTGACTGTTGAACGTAAATATGAGCAAAAATCCAGGCTATGTTTTCATGATAGATACTATATAAAACAATGTAGAATAGAAAGGAAACAATATTATCTATGACATAGTCGTACATAAGGCTATCATATAGATCAATATTGTTTCGAGAGAAAAGAATCTGTTTCATTTTCTTAACCTTAACACACCCATTTCAGTTATTTCATGGAAATAAACTATGAAATGACGATAATGATTGATGTTTATAAATATGCGAGCCTATTCTATAGAAGAGATAACTAATTGATAATTTATAGCAGTCGATAATATCACGATTATGATTTATTTCAAAAATTTTTAGGACAAGTACAAAAATAATACAAAAATACTTTTCGAGGATTATAAGTTTAATATAAAACTGGACTATGAACATCTTTTTCCTTCATGTATCAAACAAATTATATTTTTCTAATTAACGAGATAAAATTACTCGTTTTGATCGATTTAGACTTTCTAAGATGTTTAGCATGGCTCGAGTAGCAAAGAAAAACAAGATACTTTCTCTTTTTTACCTCCGACGCAGACATATTTCATCTGTTTCAATTATTAATAATATGTATCGCAATATCCGTTAAAAAAAAGTCTTTATGCTCTAAATACTGATAATACGGATGTACACATAAACGATGTTTACTGTGTACAAGATAATTGGACAGTAGTAAATGATCGTACATAGCAGTCAACATTCGCATTTTTATTTGAATTCGCAAGTAAACGATACGCTAATTAAGCTATGTTGCTGAGCAACTCATAATAAAAATTACGGGTTGATTACATATGAACTGTTACTATTCTAACCTTGCACAAATACATCGCTGCATAACAAATCTTAAGCACATACTGACCTATTCACGATAAAACATATGTATGAAATGTTTACAATAACGAAAAGAAAAAAGAGTAAAAATGAAATACATACAAGGCTTTCCAACCAGTACATTTCTATTCGTATGATTGAACGCAAAACGCCTTATAGTGAATAGTAGAATAAAAAAAATTGCATAGAAATTGAGAGCTTTTTTATTCATTTAAAAGGTAGCATAATATATTTCTAGAAGAAACCAGTTTTCTGTTGAGAACTTACGAATATTTATGATCTGATCTACAATCAATATTTTATGTTCAAAATGAGTTTTTGTGATTGACTCTCTCCTTTTTATTAAGGGTCTTGCATTATATGTACTCACATATATGGTCTGAAAACACACTTTTCGCGGTTTGAGAATACAGAAAGAATACAAAAAAATAAGTTGCATTCTATTTTTTTTCTCTTCTTTCCTGCTAGAAACCACAGCATCTGAGTTTTTTCAATAACATATGATAAAACGTCGTACAACAAAAAAAGAGGCAAAGAACAAATCAGCTGGTTCATAATATAATGTAAAAAGAAAAGCCCTTGGAGTGGGGTAAAAAGCTTAAAAATGTACCAACAACAAAAAAACAATTAATTATATTCTTTCTACTACAAACACTGTTTGTTTTAAGAATAGAGTTGCAATGTTTTAGTACCACTATTTTCTGACATTTCACAATACATCTCAATCAAATCCTATGAGTAAAATAGATAAAATCTCAAGAATCTAAAATCTATGTATCTTTCTTGCATACACATTATATCTTCTTCATAACAGTCAGACGCAACATAAATTTATGTCTTAAATCAATCGATACCTATCATCTACGAACTTTTTATTATACACAAAACAACGATATACATCAATATTTCATTTGTCCAACAACAACGCATTCTGTATTCTATATACTTATTCTCCTATTTAAAAAGTCAAAAAGAAAAAAAGCTAATAAAGTTATTTTTGTTAGTGTCAAACACAACGTACACAGTTATTCATCTTGACATCACATGTAATAAGGAATAAAAAGAAGTATGAAAAAACAATAGCAGAAAGCATATCGAAAAAAAAAAATTAAGAAATACTAACAACTTGCACTAACAAATAGTTTATTCAGTGATGAAATCTGAGAGAAAAAAACTAGATTAAGTATAGATATGAAAATAATAATTCTAATGCCTACGATCGAGAGAAAAACGACATGAATCATCTTACCTTCAATCAGAAAAGCGAGTACATCGAAAAAATAATACTATTACTCAGTAGATGTTTTGCTTTGTTTTCGATCGAACAAGCTATTTTTAGTCCTGTTCTTTTCATTCCTTATTGGAAGATTGACAAAAGAATACTCAAGAAATTTTTTTCTACAATACGTTGTCCTGATGTAGCAGAACAGGCAACATATGTCAAGATCAAAATAATCAGAAATGATAATTAAGAGCGTTTGGACATGTCCAAGAAACAAAGTACTTATTTGTGTGAAATATGCTGCAATTGCAAAGTGGAAGCGCATATTTTTTTAACTCTCTACCACGTGCAATTCTTTACCACCTTCTAAATATTACTGTTTCATGAATTTTTTCAGAAAACTCGATTTTCCATTGTGTGACACTCTGAACCTTGTAACATTTCATCCGACCGAGCTATACGCTTTACCACAGGTACTCAGGACATTATTACTGAAGGATTGTTAGGAATATTTTAAAGTCTGTGCCTTTATCGAATTATAGAGTTGTTAACCCATTATGTCTCATAGCTAATTACGTAAAGCAGACCTGAAACTCTTGTACCTTTATCTAGGCCAACCAGAAAAAAATTTGCTTATTAGTCATTGCTAGCTTATGGTGTCAGCTTACACTAGAGGATAATCCGTTGTTTTATCAGGCGCATCGTCATCTACCTGTAGTAATTCTACGATATCCACTACTGTCCATCCCAGTGGACATGGGGTCTTAAAGAGTTAAAGACAAGATTATTAACTGTTTGAAAACAAGTTAAATAATATACTTCGTGTAAAACATTGGTTATATTATCACAACAAGCATGTTGGGATTCTTTTCATTTTGCATGCCCATCTCGAACATTTTACTTGAATGTCGCCGGTAAACCGCAGTTTCCACAAATACTGTTGATTACCGCGGTATAATCTCAAACTGCTCGGTATATCGTTTCAAAATTATTCACGTTTTTGTCTTGATGGTTAGAGGAGTATGTATCAACGGCAAAAAAAGAGATTTTTAACTTTTCTCCCGCTGAAGAAGAAGAAGAATATATTTTGCCTTTCGATGTAGGATAAAGATTAAAAAAATATAATAAAAACACAAAAATAAAGCTAAAAATGTTTAAAGTGCATTCTGAAGAATGCAAAAGCGTTCATTTGATTTGTTTCCTGTTTTTCATCTTAAAGCATTCTTAACACCGGCATGCTGTGTTAGTGTTATAGTTTCACATACAGATATTCTAGCTGGTTCTTTTTGCATGTTACACAAGTATGTGAATATTCAAAATTTTATCATTTACATCCACCTCAAAAACAGTTTGTCAATTAATGGGCAAAGTTAAAAATAGAAATTTAAGGTGCGTATTCAGAAATTTTTAACTAGTGGGCAATTCTCCAGCCAAATTATTTTGAGAGGTGGACAGCAATGGGCAATTGAAAAATCTATTGGGCAATAATTTTTAAAAACTTATTGACACTATAAAAGTCGATGGTTACGGAAGAGAAATTCGTCAACCTCAACTAACAGAATAGCTTGCTCGCTTTCTTTGTGTTGAACAGCTAAGCATTCATCAGCGAATTTATATGTAGTACCGAGTATTTTAACGAAAGGGTATCAGTGAATCGTCATCATTGAGATCATTGGTTAAATAGAAAAGACTGCCCATTGATTTTTCTGCAACAACTGATTAGATCTCATCTTGAGAAGTTCATTAAAATCACATCATTTTGAGTCATCAAACGTACACGAGTATCAAAATTTTTTTGCAATGGGCAATTGCCATTATCTCAAAAAACTGGTGGGCAATAAATTTTGGACTGATGAGCAATTGGGCCCAATTGCCCACTATCTGGATACGCCACTGGTTGAGCCTAACATATTAAGAATTTTAATAAAATTAAAACAAACGATTAAACTTACAATTCAATATTTCTACCTTCATTTTCAAGTTGCTCTTCGTACAGAATATTACATAAAAATGAAAACAGTACACTATAAAGTAGGAAATTATTTATAGAAAATGTTCAGCAATTTTCAAAAACTCCATATACAAAATCGTCATGGATTTGTCACATTATAGAAAATCGAATTTTCAAGAATGTGGAAAATCGACATCGATGTTCTAGATTGTTGGACTATATTTATAGAAAAATCAGCTCGATTTTGTAACTTTTCGAAAATCGATTGGATTATTTTCTACTTTCTAAAAATCACTGAAGATTTTCTAGATGTTGAGGAAGAACAATTTGAATAAGAATGTTGATAATCAGAGACTTACAAAATGCCTGAAGATAAACTTTTTCACCTTTATTTAAAGCCACTGAACTTCGAAGTTAAATGGAGTAAGTATTATTTTAGTCTTTATTGTGCATCTTTTAAATATTTAACTTTTACATTCGCAGTTCAGAAGAATAAAAAAAACTGTATGAACCTAGATAATCTACTCAATAAGGATAAAAAACTAGAAAAATAAGAAAATAAAAAAATCTCTAATATTTGTATAAACAAAAATAAAAGCTCTAAGAAATCGAACAATTAAATCTCAAGAATAGATTGTTTTTGAATCTGAATTTTTTTTTTAATGTTGCTGTTTTTATTATAATGTTAGTTACATTTGTTGTTGTTGACAACATGATAGGAGAAATCATAGATGAACGTTTAATCCTCTTTAAATAAATAATGGTATATAATAAAGTATAATAATGTTTTTGACAATCAACTGTTGAACGAAATAATGAACTAGTTAGATGACAATCTGGATCTTTTAATAATGGAAAAAAGAAAAAATTCGACATCAATACGATCATGTGCTAAATGACTGTCATTTTATTTAAAAAATAAAGAAAATAAATGTAAATTGATATGAATCATGTCTTTGAGTTAATAGAATCAAATAAAAAATGACCGATTGAACTTCTTAGAAAATCGAATTCGATTTTTCAACTATTTAGAAAATCACTGTCGAATTTCAAGAATCTTGGGAGTTATTTATAGAAAATCTATTGATTTTCTAACTTTCTAGAAATTTCTTATCGATTTTCTGACAAATGAGAAAAGTCAATTCATAGAAAATTGAGTGGATTTTCTATAAAGTAGAAAATCAACATTTCTTAAAATGTCAGAAAATCGCTGAGGATTTTATAAAAGTTAGAAAGTCCTCGGTGATTTAAGAGATCGATTTTCTATAGAATAGAAAATAATTTCAAATTATGGTACAGTTGACTGTATATTTTTTCTCGTCTTTCTTACATTTCCGTATAGACACACACTATGAGAGGAGACTAAAAGTTTATACGTATGACAAAGACAGGAGGAAGAAGAAGAACAAAGTATGATATATAGAATTTTGTTGATTTTCACTTTTATTAAAATTCTTAGCCGCAATTAGTCTGAAAAACAACATCTGAAAAACAACATCTGCAACACTCTCTTCCCTCCTGATACGGGTGCTGTTATTGATGCATCTCTTTTTCGTCATCAGTTAGTCTACAGAGAGAGCCTCTTTGAATTTTTAATCGACTATACAGTGTAGGGTGTTTCTTGATAATGGATGGATGCTATACTGAGAATCTACGCACAGTGGGCATTCAGGTGGAAATTTAGAAAAAAACAGTGAGTTTAGTTTTTCGTAATTTAAATAGTGTTTCACATACTTCGAGTGACAACCGATTTAATGGCGAAAGAATTTTTATTCTACGACTTTTCCTTCTATAAAAGATTTGAAATGCAAAAACACCATGTAAATGCGCTATTTTTTCGCAAAAATTTCGATTTTTATTGAAGGATAGTAAATTAGAATAAAACCGAGATCATATTCGGTACACAGTCAGACGAATACGAAATTAAAAAAATTTTGTTTTTCGAGTGAAACTTAAGAGTTTTGGAATGGATTCTTTCGAAAACGGTCTAGGCTGTAAAGGCTCTCTCCGGTATTTTGAGAACGCGCATCTTAGCGCAGGTCTGAACTAACATATTTTTATACCAAAATGTTCCTCGCGAGGCCGTGCATCTATGGTGAATGGGCAAAAGTGCATATATTTTCCTGGACTGAGATACTGGTTTTTCAAAAAACCAGGCTTCTGAGGTAAAAACCAATTTTTTCACTTCAAATACAATTTTTTTCGAAAAATATATACATATTCGGGATCAGCGTGAAAAACTGCATCTATTGATGCGTCTTCCAACTATTTTTCGTTAAAATTTGCTCAGTTTGTTTTCGAAGCAGCGTTTTTCTAAGGTTTTTCTTTGATTTTGTGTGATGTTATTTTTTAAAGCAATTTCAAGCGACAGAAAATTCTGAAAACTAGTTTTGTAGAGGTTTCCAGCTATGCTGAATCTAATGACGACATTGAAAAATTTTTGAAGTTGTTTTCTATAGGTTTTTCAGGTCTCTAGAAATCCCTTCAACAACTGAATTTTGGCTATTTTTCCTATACCACAAGAAAGAGCACATTCGAAAACCTGTAAGAAAGCGACTTTTAGCATATGTGTGTAAGTTGAAGCTCATGTTCGCCTGCTCTAGCCGGAAATGCCCACTGTGCTACGTATGGATTAGGCTGATTTATCACTGTATTATAAATTTCGTTTCTGCACTCTTAAAAAGAGGACTTCTTCAGAAACTGAAAGTGTGTTTTTCATTTGTCCTAAACAGGGATCTGACGTGAGTTTTCTGAAAATCTGCAAAACTGACTTTTTCATTTTTTTAGATCCCTATCTGGGACATTTATTTTCCGGAAAACATTAGGTCGAAAAACACATTTCTGTTCTTTGATTTTTTCAAAAATCGGGCTTTTAATTCCTCTTTTCACCAGTCGAATTTATTTTTAATCAATACGATATCTGTGATCATATGTAGAATTATTCTTTTATTCAGTATAAATATTGCCAATTGGAAATCTGCACAAGTAGAGAAAACCATGTAATCTACATCCTAACTCGATCGTCATTTGGAACCTCATTCGATCCGGGTCGAATGAGGTTCCAAACATCGTAGGTACTCGACTCGTTGGGTTCGAGTCGAATTTTAAAACTCTTTTGTCAAGAACAAACATGTTCTCGAAGTATGCAGATTGTTGTACATAAATAGAACGTTTTGAGAATAAGTTAATAAGTTTCTGTAAGAAAAGATCATGTTCTTTATATATTAGGAATCGTAAAACAAAAGTGGTGATTGAAATATGTGATTTTCTTTTCCTTTTTCAACTTCCAGATCTTCAGAGAATCCAAAAGAAATATTGTGTTTTCCAAATCCTGAAAAACTAAAATGAGCCGAAAAACTGAAATGAAGGAAAAACTCATTTTTTATTGAAAAATGAAAATTAAGTTCTTCATATTTCAAAGAACTTAAATGAGATCTTTAAAACAAACACGAAGGACACGTTTTTTTTAGAGTGTACCCGATGCATGCACCTTCAAATGCAATAGAATATCATTTAATTTAAACGTCAACTAATAAAACTTTCCTTATAAACAGTAATAATGTCATCAATTACTATCTGTATGAAATGATAAAAATAATATATCAGCATAGTTCAATATGTCCGATAACGAATGGCAAAAGTAACAAAGAGATGCAGTATATTTCTACAATTGTTTCGAATTCTTTGTTAATGTTATTATTTTTCTTGTGAGTTATTGAGAAGTTACAAACAAATTACATCGAGATAGACATGTTTCTTATCGAATTTCGTTTCACATTTTGTGTAGCTCTTTCTGTTTCCCTTGTGTCTGTTGATAGAATGTATATGATGGTATGGTTTTCATTTTGTTTTGTTAATCATGTATCAACACAGAACAATCGAACAGAAACCCAACGGAAAACTGTAGGTTTTTGTACTTAAAATTTTGTTAGAAACACATGCGAATTCGTATAAAAATCATTTTTAATAAAAATTAAAATATATATATAATTAACCAAAATAAAAAGAAAACTAGTCATTTAATTAAGTTTTCAAATATATAATTGCATGCTTCTAACCGAGAGAGAGAGAGGATTTTACTATGATATATATAACAGTATTCCATTAACTACTATTAGTAACTTGTTGAAGAACGGTTTGAAGGCATAAAATGAGAAATAATTAATATTTGTAATTTCCACGCAATGAACATAAGTTTACCAACATAATACATTTATCAAAGTTGAAAGAGTAATTTACAAAATAAGAAGTAGCAATTGCCGGATAACATAAAATTGAAGGTCGACTTTCATTGGCTAAATACTTATTCTGCTTTCTTCCTGTAAAAATGATTGGCTGCGAATGACGTATATTAGACTGAAGGATAATGTTCAAACGAAAGGATAATGTAATTCATGCACATTTTCTTTTTTGAATCTTTCTGATTACTTCATCCTGCAAATTTGAGTTCATCTTCTTTTTATTAACCCAGTGTTCTTTTTAAAATGTTACTAAGATTTTAAATATATAATACAAACATTTTCGTGATGATAAATTATTATAAGATAGCGACGCCTAAGCACTGATCGATCAGGTCGAAAGATAAACCATTCCAGTTAAACATTTTTTCTTTTTACACACAATTTTGAGATCAATCAAAATTGCTCAATCATTTTGCTTTTTTCATCAACTAATTTAAAAATTACAGAAACAAAGAAAATCGAATGTGCTAACAAATACTTTAACAGGTGTCTTTGAGAACAAATCAACATAAGATTCATTTAGACTCCGTTGCTCAAAAATAAGTGATTTTATAGAACAAAAAAATCAAGAAATAAGCGCAGTCACTGGAAGAAAAAGCTTTAGTTACATGGTTGAAGTTTCGCGATTGAAGATACCTTTTGTTTCCTTTAATTCTGATGACACTGAAAAACGCTTTAAACTACATTTTCGTTCAGTTTTAGGATCCAAAACATTAGTAAACAGACAGAAATATAAGATATATTACATAGAAAGAAGCGGGAAGAAAACCCTACAAGTTCTATAGTTAAATAACTACTTACTTTGAAGAATAATAAAAAGGCAGAAAGAAAATAACAACATTAGAAATAACATTTCTCTTACATGAAAAGAGAAAACAAAACAATTTACTAGATATTAAAACTAACATCATTTTGACTGATGATATTTCGGCGTATCAAAACTGGGAACAGGTGGCAAGGGTAGTGGTGGTGGAAACGGAGGAAAATGAGTGGACATAAACGGATTTTGCATTGACAATAACGAGGGTGGAGGTCGCATATTCATCCAAATATTTGGAGAAACTTGATTTTGCTGTGTATTTTGTTGTTGTGTAGACATTGGATTCATCATCAAAGATGGCACTGTTAAAGAACGTCTCGATGGATCATCTTGATTATTAATCAAAGGCAATACTGGTGGCTGTTTAATATGTATACTAGTTAAATCATGCTCGTTTTTGAAAGAGGAGCGTCCGTCTGTAGTAGTTGTTGTTGTCAGGGATGGTGGCTGTTCGGCAGACGTATGTAATCGACCATTTCTATATGAGTCATCATCAGATCGAATAGACTAAAAAATAAAATATAAAAGTTGAAATCAAGACGAATCAAGGACACTTCTGATCAATGACTTTGTGTAGAACTGTAAAATTCACTGTATTAATGTAAAAGTTGATAAAAAAACGAGCTTACTCGTTTGGCTGGAGTGCCCGGTCCCGTTTCAACAGTAACAGGTGATGTGACATTAGAATTCGTTTGATTTGTTGTCCATGTATTTGTATTTGAGAGATGCAATGGATTCGTTGACGATAATTGAGAATTACTTCCACTAATTTCCATTGAAGCAAATGCTGACGAATTATTTTTCGAATATAAATCTAAATGTTGATGACAGATATCTAAAATAAGCAGAAAATGTGGATAAAATTTATCAAGCAATAAAGGAAATATTTGCCTTCGATAATATCTTTTGTCAGACCGTCAACAAATTGTTCCCACCATTTTTGCTTAGTGTTTTCTTTTTTAGTTGTCCAATCTGTTATTTCAAACTTTGATAATTTACATGCCAAATACATGACAGCGATAGCAATTATTTCTAATGAAGAAATGAAATATATCAACAAATAAATTAATTCGTATTAAAAATTTCCATACCTGGTTCCCATTGTAAACACAATGTTGTACAATAACTAAAGTAGAGGACATTCAAAACTACAAATAAGATCTAGTTCTTTGTGAGAGATTATACCTGTCGTTTACAAATGTCCATGCCATTTGAAACATCTGACGTATTTGTTCTTTATCTCCTAAATAAAGACAATAATGTCTTTATTAGAAAATTCATGAATTTAAAATGTTTTTTAATTCACTAACGATGTTTGAAGGAAATGTGCTGAAATACGAGACAAATTTGCGACAATTTTTCTTATATAGACAAAACTTTCTTAAAATGGAAAATGAAAAACGATTATCAAGAGAGACTCTCGAACGACACTAAATAATCCACTGTAGTAATTTATACAATACTGAAGACCTAATTTTTTAAAGTATAATACATTTCAAAAACAAAATTCGCTTAGCTTTATTCCTCAAAATTATACACCATATTTTTCTTACAGAGATTTTATCAGTAATGAATACTAATCATTCACTATACCTTTAATCGTTTTGGCATATTGTCTTAAATATGTGTATGGATTTTGAATACAAAAATCAAATTTAACTGTTGGCAATAATACACGTTCATACTGTAATATAAGATCACCCTTTTCATCTCCTAATGTTGGTATGTATCGTTCACGAGCACCTTCTAATATCTGTCGAGCCGTTTTCATTATATCACGAATTTTTTTTGGTGTTTCTTCTACTTTTCCAGATAAAAATAAACAGCATGTGGCCATTGCCTAAAATAAAAAATAAATAAATCGGTCGAATGAATACTAACAGTATCGAATACATACGAAACGTGGAAATTGTGGAAATGAATGAAACATATAAAATCGATGAAAAAAAACGGCTCCAGTACCCATTGTTTCTGGACGACTAAAATAAAAAGCAATAACTTTGTATTATCACAGTTAAGAAATAATTTGTTTCCTAAAGACAAGAATCAGATAACCTACGCTACTAGAGTATCCGTCACTTTAGTGTGATATCTGTAAACAACTTTTTTATCGCAACTCAATTTGCAAGTGAAACTTAGTAGATATACAATAAAAAGTATATTCATAGATGTATTACTTACAGACTCAGTTTAAAACCAAGATCAAGAATAAATCGTGCTCCTTCATGTCGATAGCGTCTTTCTGTTTCAGCATCAATTCCATCACGAGTTGATGGAGTATTCTTCAGTTCTTTTTTGTCAAAATACCAGGGATACATCAATGAATTAGAATGACGATATCTAAAAAAACGTAATAAATATATAAAAACTTTCATCTTTTTCTAAAATATTTTCTACTAAAATACAATATAGACTCCATTTTTTCAAAGCTTCTTACATGTTGTTGATTTCCATTTATTTTTTTCGTGTTTTCATTTTACTTTATTTTATTTTGTACAATGATTGATTAATTGAACTGTCTCACATAATTTACAGTTGTTAAACTACGCTGCTCGTTGTTAGAAGTTACCTATCAATAACAGCTGCAAAAATGGACGCCGTCAGAATTTGAAAAAAACGGAATATTCGTATTCGTTGAAAATGAGCCATATTCACATCCTGGTGACGGCGCTATGTGTTGGCCGTCAAACGGCTTGAAAGCCGGCCGTATGATTGCATGTATTGTATAGACAGAACGCAAGAAAACAGTATCTATATGTAGCGACCTCATCAGGATGTGAATATGGCTCATTGCACTTTCGTTGATTATAATTACAAGGAGTAACGCATTACTCTAAAGATGATAGATGGTGTCTCAATAGAAGTCGAATGTTTTTTTCCGTCCTGTGTGACTGTATTTGGGTCAGTTTTGATATTATATCAAAAACTTTTATTTTCCGACGCAAAATAACTCAGCAACAATGTTAGTAAAAAGTAGGTAACTTTTCTCAACTGGCATAAACTTCATGCGAGAGGTCAGTACGCTACAAACCATGAATTAATTGAAGAGAATAATCAATAATCAATGAGAACAAGTGACTGACTTTTTCTTTTACACCATAGTCACTCGATGATGGTGATCTGTTGTTTTTTTATCATCTTTCGCAATAAATTATCATCATCAAGTGACTATGGTGTAAAAGAAAAAATAAAGGCAGTGTACGTTGTTACCATAGGCCAGTGGCGGATCTAGAAAAAATTTTCAGTGCTGGCGGATTTGTACAAAAGAACAAGTTTAGCAATTTTACTTGGGAGTTTCTAGATGACACGATTTCTACTTCTCTTTCCTTTATTACTATAACTCGCTTTACAGAGGATAGAAGCAAAGTAGATAAATTTCCATACTAATGTGCCTGTAACACAAGTAGAAATTTCTTTTTGATTTTCTATAAACTAGAAAATCGCAGGCGATCTTTCGGTCGATTTTCTATAAACTGGAAATTAATTCAAGATTACAGTGTAGTCAAACCTCAAATTGAAGTTTTGCCTGAAGGCTAAATCCCATTTAAGTTTCGTCTGAGCAGATTTTAACTTTGTATGGCCAGTACTCCAATTTTGCTTGTGAGTAGACAAAACTTGAATCTAAAACTGGAATTTGGGTTTTGCTAGAAAATAGTTAGAAATTAAAATTTTCATGCAATCTAAGAATATTACTAATTTCGATCAGGGTTCAAAGAAAAAAGAAATGGCTGATGTTATTTGGACTAATCCGAACGTGGTGAGAAGTCGTTTTCTTCGTTGTAGAAACAAAGGAAGGAATTCACCATAATTAGGATTTTCATTTTCACTTTCATTGAAACTCACAGTCACAAGTGGGGGCCGTGGGTGCCTTGGCACTCACAGATTTTGAAAATTTTCTAGCAGAAACTTATTTTTTCTTTGCGTTCTTCTCCTTGAGGACCCATAGTTTCAAAGTCATTCCGCCGCCTCTAACAGCTGGTATTGCTTGGCCTGATGTGAGTGCTGCGTGTACAGCTGCTCAATCCGCATGTATTGGAGCTTGTTTAACTACCAGAGGTAGGACCGATTCGGTTTGAGAAAGTTTCGGTTCGGTTGCAGAAAAACATGAATCGATTGCATCTCTGCTGGTTATATGTTTTTTCAAAACGAATATTTTTTTATTCTTTAGTAGTGAAAACCTCGAGGTTTAAGCCTTACTTGCACCTATGTAGGGTATTTTTTGGCGTGGCTCATGGATAGACCAGGGCCTTCAAACTCTTAAGCGTTCACTCGCAGAAAAATGGTTCAGCTATCTATGATATAGCCCAGACTAGCTAGCTCATGCAATAAGCTCATCGTTTCTGTCCATTCTAAAAGTAGCTTAAAACAATAGCTCTATAAAAGTTAGATTTGTGATGTTTATATTTCGAACTAGAAAGTAGAATAAAAATTATTGTTTGAAGCATAACTAATCAAAGGAAGGTACCATAGACAAAAGCATGTGCAAGAATAAGTATCGTACGTATACAAAGACGTTACATGGAGACTTTTGCACAATTCTCTTTTTATTTAAATAAGTTATTGCGATTCTATCAGATCTCCGCATCGACTGGACTGCGCTGAAACATTTTTGAGCTCATGGGCTCGCATTCTCAACTGGGCTTGCATTCTCGCAGACTCAAACTTTCACGACCACGGACTGGTCTGGACTCGAAAAAAAGTTTTGGATTCACTTGAATCGAAGAATAACGAGTAGGCCAGGATAAATGGCGCATTTTTATTCTTTGTTTTTGAGACACTTCCTAGTGGTGCAAATAGTTGGTTCTAAGCTCAATCGATAGAGTATTGAATTCTCTACAAAACCTGCTATTTGAATCTCTGAGAGCATTTTTTTGTTTGAGCATCATTCAAAATATTGTAATGCAAAATATTGTAGGATGCTGAGTTGTCGAACTGCGACACACTGAAAATAGAAAAACGTTTACTTTGATCCAAAAAGAGATTCCATAAGAATTTCGGAAACATCAGAAGATTCACCGGAAAATTCTGCATATTCTCACATATTTTTTGAAATTTTGCAGTTAAATCTTCTAGGAAAACATCTCTGTGCAATTAACTGATAACTCTTAAGCTAACTTTTGAACCTATTTTTAACAGACTTTAGTTTTTTTACTATAAAAGCAGTAGAACGTTCTGAATTCAGGATTTTTTGTCTTACTATCTCACACAGAATTAATTCTGCGTCTTTCTATATATAAACAAAGTTTCTCAATCGAAACCATTAATTAAAAAAAATTAATTTAATTTGAAAAAATTGGAAAACCGGTTGAGAACTAATTATGGTTCCAGCTGACGTAGGGGTAACGTTGTATGAAGTTGTAATTTACAACTTATAAATGAGTGAGATCGATAGAGCGCAAAAGTCTCTACCTTTTTGCGTAGAAAAATTAACTATTGAACATCAGACAACAGGCTAAAAATGTTAAAAAAACAAAACGACTTCAGTGTGTCGCAGTTCGACAACTCAGCACTCTACAATATTTTGAATGGTACTCAAACAAAAAAACTACTCTCAAAGAACCAAATAGCAGGTTTCGTAGAGAATTCAATACTCTATCGATTGAGCCTAGAGCCAACTCTTTGCACCACTGGGAAGTGTCTCAACAACAAAGAATAGAAATGTGCCATTTATTCTGGTCCACTCATTAATCAATAAAAAACATGTTTTTGTATTGTGAGCTGGACTGAATTACTTTTTTTAGAGTCCATGGACTGAAAAAACTGTTTTCATGGACTCTATAATGGATAGAATGTAGAAAGTGAGCTGTTTTGCTGATTGATTTTTTTGGACGTGAATTTAAAACATCACGGAAATAACATACTTTCGATCCTGGTCGACAAATTTTTAATAAAAATCAAATAAAAGATCTTGGTAACGATAAATAAATTTTTTTATGGCGAAATCATTGATTAGATCACGGAAAAAAATCTAATCAAGCTTATACTAAAATAAACATGCTTTAGAACTCACAATACTTCTGAATGCATAAACTATCTTTATTCTTCATCTAATTTATACTAGTTTTCCAGTAAATGTTCAGTTTCAATTATTTAATCAAAAAAAATGAAAATAGGTAGAGAAATACTGGAATATTCAGTCATTGTCAGTCATAACACGAACATTATATCGTATAGGAGAAGAGAGACGATTTGTATCACACGTTGTTCATGATCATGTGATGAGGAATAAAATGCTTTATAATTACTATTTCAATATTGTTTTATTTTCAACTGATAATCACAGGTTGGATATTTCCTGTATTCAGAACATTTGTATGTAATTGATAAATAATTTTTGAACGACTCCGTACACAATGTACAAACATTATGACTTTTAATGAATGATGAGATATTATCATTAGTAACAATTGTACAAATTACTAACCAATTTCTGCGAGACATTTCAGTATTAAAAATATAGGTGGTTATAAAGAATTTATTTTAAATTTTCGTAACCGAGATCGTTTGCATGTTTTTTTCCAAAATTTTGTCAACCAGGATCAGAAGAATGTTATTTCTGTGATCATTTCTCATTTTGTCCGATTTTTTTCGTCCGATAGTGCAGATCATAAGCAGTCCAATATTGTAGTACGGTCAAAAGTTGTGACAAAGTCAGAGCCTACACTAATAGTCTTTGATTTTCTCTCAAGTAGCTTTCTGCGCTGTGCGCAAAAGGGTATCAAAACTAGAAAGCTAAGTAGGGGTTTACAAATAATCATTTCGGCAGCATTACTAATATTACTGTGAATGATATTGTTTTTAAAAATTCCTATCAAAAATATAAATATTTACTGGCAAGAAATGCATAAACAAACAGTCATCCGACACTTTTGGTAAATAAAGAACTAAAGTGAGAAGTGTTTGAATAATAAAGTCAAAGAGGTTTTCGTTTTATTCTAACTTTAATTACATATAAAAAAATTGATCGGTTCGGTTTCAGAAAAACACGAACCGATCCGATCTTTGTTAACTACATTTACTCTCGCATCTGGACCAGTATAAATTTCTTTTCTTAATCCTGATCCGTCCACCTGGGATCCGTGCGGACCCCAGACAAAAATGAGTGC
Source organism: Didymodactylos carnosus (assembly GCA_905250885.1). NCBI lineage: Eukaryota > Metazoa > Rotifera > Eurotatoria > Philodinida > Philodinidae > Didymodactylos > Didymodactylos carnosus. The sequence goes on from CAJNOQ010000670.1 coordinate 34,998, forward strand.
TTTGAAGATATGTCTTGCTATTCTGCCAGATAAACAATGAGTGGATGCAATCAGTTCATATTGATAGTACACCCTATTGTCATTCAGTAGAATATAAAGTGAAGCAGTAAAATCTAACCGTTGTGTTCAGACAGTATCGAAATGAAACCGGTAGAATTTGGGCATATTATAGGTGGTCCGATTAGGGTTAAACTATTATATGTAATATACTAAATTTATATTCGTATTTTATCGTCGTTCCACTTTTTATTCCACCCATCAGAACTATCCAACAAGGTTTAATTATTATTTTTATTGCTTTGCGTTGGACAAACTCAACTATACAAAAAATTCTTTTTATAAAGGACGGGGGTGGATAAGAGGCAAAATCGGCCCCCTCTCAGATCAAGCTCATATTCACAAGTCCGATGTACTTTTTCTCCGTGATTAAAATTAGCATCTCAAAAAAACCATTTTCATCCCCCTTGATAAAATTCCGCATCCAAACTTTTCTCGCCTTTAATGAACTTTATTTCGATAGAGAATTTTACGGGCTACAAAATGATATACATAATATTGAGAACAAATGGAGCGTGGGCGTCCTAACACTAGAAATACTAGCCCCGACCTCCGCAAATCCATAGGTCAACAGCGTTCATCGCTTATATTGTCCAGCCTGTTTATCATTAACCACGCCACTTTATATATCACTCGACAGAGAATTTCGTGGGCTACAAAATGATATATATAATATTGAGAACAAATGGGGCGTGGGTGTTCGAACACTAGAAATATTACTGTAGAGTGATGTTTTCGGCATCGACAGATAGGCTAAATCCATATAAAACCGACCACCATTTACATCGACCTTTTACGTCAGTGATGAGAGCTATCTCGTATTATAGAGCTCAGCAAGCTGAACCGAATGGTGAAAACCCCAAGTCTCTAGCTTTGTTAGAAACGCAGTTATAATCATTTTGCCCTCGCAGCTGAAAAGTACAGTTTCGTCATTTTCCGGCGAATTTGGTCTAACTTGTAAAACGTTTGCTGATCACATTCTCTAACGTAGAACCTTGAAGTTGGTATCAAATGAAAGAGCGCGTCGAGTTCTATATATTTCGATGGAGAAACGTTATGCTATACGTCCGAGTCTTGAGATAGAGATTTCTGAAAAATCCGGTTTTCTAGAAAACGTAGTGATCTTAAAGTTTCTCTCAGAAGGTTTTCAACCAGATCACTCGATGGCCCCTTGAATTCTCCATAAAATGAGATGCTGGCGAAGTTTCCATGATGTTGTTTCAAAACCTGGCATAGAAAATACGACACAGGTCGAAAACGGCATTAACGCGACTGAATTTATATTCATACTGTTAAAAAGCCTGTAACTCGGTCGTCCACGATCTCATCTTATGTACGCCTCATCGGATAGAAAAATGTTTTAGCTGCTTAAAGCATCCTTTTAGCTAGCATGGTTCGCAAAAAAAGAAAAAGCTCAAGTTTTTGTCGGGTACTTTAAGCAACAGTCATCATACGTGTATAGTATTTGGTGTAAAAATGTGTGACGACATACCTTTACAAGAATCGAATGTATTTCAGTTTGAAGCTCGTTATTTCCTACATTTGCTTGTGTGAGAGTCATTCCGGGTCTCGCTATATTTACATTATTGTACTTCGTTCACTGTTCTGCCATAGATCAAAACCACTGTATCCATTCGGTATTTTGCCGAAAAGTCTATTAAACTTAATGTTTGAAACAACGTACTATAGCTTCTTTTGTAGCTCTCTCAATTCTGCATTTTTCTAAATACAAATTATTCCTAATTTCTATTTGTGAAAGAAACTGTAATCATTTTTATATATCATTATGGGTAAAAATCGAGATATCTATCCAGTATTTAGCCAATAAATCAATGAGGGCAAAATTTGTATCTGTGAGCACCTAAATGACCCATGCGTAAACGGTTAGTTCAATATCAATATTGCTCAATCGTTGTAATTCTTCAAGACGTTTCTGATGGGCTTCTTGATCTAATCTATGTGTTGTTTATCGTGTTTGTACTAACAGCTTGGTAATTTTGGTTCAAATGTTTGTAATTGTCTTAATTTGGTGTTCACGTTTGTGATTTTGTAATAACGATAATTCGGCCAGTACAGCAATTAGTATGATCAAATAACTAATACTATCTTTATTTCAAATCTAACGTTATAATAACTAATAATGATATACACTGAGAAAACAAACTCTTATTATACAGCTTTAAAGTATCGGGGGGAATAATCCAGAACTGGAGCTAACCAAGACTGAGAGAACTCAGACAAGGATGTCTAGAATGTTCTCGACATATGTCATATGTCTCCGACAAAGTGCGATATATATCGGAGAAAGGAGTGCTATGTATACTAGGAATTATACTTATGAAAGGATTTGCAATCCTTATATAACAATTACCGAAACAATCATGTGAATTATCATTATCAATTTCCAAGCAAAAATTAAACAGATTTATTAATGGAGATTATAAAAAAATCAGCATTATTTTGAAATAATGTTTGTGCACATTTTGAACTCTTAGATGTTGATGATGAATACGATTTGCACGATTCATTAAAAAACTTGTGATAAGGATACGAATTTATAAAAGTAAACATAAACGTGTTGCTGTTTAAAATTAAAGCATTTGATTCGTCGTTCCATCCATTCATTCGGTTGCCAGTAAAAGAGTATATAGCTATAAATAAAATTTATTATTCAGAATTGTTTTACTCATTTCAAACTATAAATATTATTTTATAGAGATTATACACTAACAGTGTGTTTAGACAAAAGCTGTTTTATATCAAACTGCTTTTTTCTATCTGATGTGTTCTACGTTGTTCTCAACGATTATATTTAATCATATCTTGAAAGATTCACAATTAGATAACTATTGAATTTCTTCTCACATATTGTGATTAATGAAGTGACCAGTGCGAAAAATAATGAAAATGTGTTCAGTTAACATCAAAATGTTAGTGAATGATGTCACTGATCATTGTTTATCTCTATCTGATGCTGGAGATCTGGGAGGTATCATCGACAATTCAAGATGAAGACTTCGACGATGCGATTTTGTATTAGGTGAATATTGAAATGACGATCGCCTATTTTTGTCTTGTAATACTAATACTTGTTTTGATGCTAAATTGAGAAGTGAATGATTAGTGCAAAATTCATGTTAGAAAAAAAACTTGAAATATGTACCCTCATCTTTGTTTTTAGTGTCTACGTCATTATAAATTTTTAAACATTTCTGTACAACTTTGATTATTACGAGCACAAGAATAAGAATAACAACAACCAAACCAATTCCAAAATAGATATTACTAAACGATTCGTCTCTTGTTTCTTAAAATAAAAAATTAAATTTATTTTCAACACAAAAAGTCAGGATGCTGCTGATAAGATTTCTTAGATTTTCAATTCATTTGGACATGTGTAGAAGACTGTAGTTTCTAAATCTAAATTGTATAGTATAACCTACTTTTCAGATATGGTAACAATGTATGATTTGTTTCAAGACCGGAAGCATTTGTTTGAAGAATTGTTTCTGTTAAATTTACCATATGTGTACTTTTTCATTTGCTATTTGAGCAAAAAAAATGAAATATATGTCTTGTTTTAATTTTGAGTTTGAAAAAACAACAGTCTCCTCCCACTGAGATCGATATTTCTCTATAAACATAAAAGGAATGATTACATCATGCAGACGTAAAATCTAGTGAAAGAAAGAAATAAAAAGCAGACATTCTGCAAAATAAGTCTTATTAGTAACAAAAAAACCCTATTTTATGTGTAAGTGAATCATTTGCGAAAAGGAAATTTCTCCCTCCATATTTATTGGTACGTGTATCATTTTCCTGCATACTTCTCTAGACTATGGAAAAAAACAAAAGCGTTACTCATCTAGCCAGAAATGTTTAGTCATCATTATAAGATTAAAACGATAATTTTAATAGAATTGAATATTTATTTATTAATACTAATAAACTAAAGCAAAATTCTTAAGGGTATCTTTCCTGAAACACAAAAGATCGACTTTTAAGTACATGGTAGACTCAAATGTTCTCTACAGTTTCGAATCACTCTCAGAACTCCATGACCTTTCTTTCAGGAAAAACGAATATTTTTAATGTTTGACGTTTAGTTGTGCTGAAAAAAACTCTAATTTTAAACTAACAAAATTGTTTTTTCTTTCCTATAAAACAAATATTTTTTAAAGAGTGAGTTTTCTTCAAAATATGACGTCTTCTTGCTCTCCGCAATGCTTCCTTCAAAAATGACTATCATTTTGCCGAGAGTGCCCAAAAGCGTGATTTTTGTATTCTAACATCCCTGATTCAAACCATGACTCAAGCGCATTACGTACCTTACCACGCCCATGAAACTTTTTATGTTCGAGTCCGAATTTTTAACCACGGGTACTGGACGTCTATACATCTAGATGCTTTTCGATACACAAAAGAGGAGGTTCGATAAGCAGCAAATTATTCTCAGATAATTATTCTATACAGAAATTCGATGTAGTTTCTCTCTGGTATTAAAACAGATACATTTCTAGACCTTAAAAAACGCTTTCTGATGTTCCTTTGCAAAATTTTCGCACTAAAAAGCTCTCTCTCGCTAGATCAACTATACTTAGAGTATTTTCATTATTTCACCTCGTTTGCTCACAGAAAAACTCAACTATTATATATCATTCGATAGAGAATCAAGGTCTTGTCTGACTCCCATTTTGACGGGGAGATCCCGAGATCACCAGCCCATCAAAAAAGATCAATACAATCCTATTGAAAATTTTTTATACACGACCTGGGTTTTCTTGTTGCCCTACCGGTTTGCTGAGATGTTACAGAAATAGAGCTGTAAATCAAGATTCTCCAGTCTGTTTCTCTTTGTGGATTCTTCCTACCGCTACTGAGATATCTGGTATTCTACACTAAGGACGGCACTCTTTTTGTAAATATCTCATTAACGATACATTCTCATTGCGGCACTTTTTGAAGAAATGTGCCATTTTTTTCGATTTATTGTTTTTTTCATGGAAAAATCAATTTAAATCGAGTTTATTTGTTAAAAAAAACTTCTTTAAATTCATTTTTTTAGAATTTTTTTAAAAAATCTGTTTAAATCAATTTATAAAAAATTCCATTTAAATTCACTCTAAAACAAAATGCGTCTTAAAATAAGACACCATAAGTCGGTTGATGAATAGTCGCATACATGGGTCTTCAAATAAGACGGATAGAAGCGTCTTAATCTAAGACCCCGGTATGCGACTAATCATCAACCGACTTATGGTGTCTTATTTTAGACCGACAAATTTATCTGTCTTATTTTCTATAACATTTCGAATTTTAAAATTAGATCAGGCATGATCTAATCTCATGCGAATGAACCAGTATTTTCGGTCTAGCTATTATCACTATTTTATAAGAGAAAAATGGAAAAATTTCTAGTGTATTTTCATTAAATTTTCTGTTCTTTATATACAAGTAGTGAATGCGAAACAAAAGAGGTAAATGATTTTTCATCCTTGAGACGATAAAAATAAGACCTCTTTCTTCGATCTTACAAATAAGACTGATAAATTCGTCTGGCTTCAAATAAGATCGAAGAAAAAAAGTTAGACCAATACAGGAGTAAGACGGATAAAAGAAGTCGGATTTTCTTTTAGAGTGTTCATTCTGCATAACGTTTCGTGCGACAAACCTATTTAAACTTATTTCTTTCTCAATGAATCTGATTTTGGTTTTTGTAAAAGGTTAATTTGAATTTCTTTTTTCTCCAAATAAAAGATAAAATGCATTTAAATAGATTTTCTCAAAAACTAAAACCAGATTTATTGAGATAGAAATAAATTTAAATAGATTTTTCACACAAAACGTTACGCAGAATGAATTTAAATGGATCTTTTCTAAAATAAACAGATTTTCCTAAAAGAATTATAAAAAAGAATTATAAAAAAGGATTTTTGTAGATTTTTTTCAAAAAATTCGATTTAAATTGATTTTTCCATGAAAAAAATAATAAATCAAAAAGAATGTGTTAGGTCCGGTATGAGTTGTTGTGTATAAGTAGTTTATTTAGTTACGGAAGATGATCTCTTTTGCACAAAAATAGCGTATATTTATAGTTAAGTTTACACGAAAAGCGGAATATTCTAGAGTTGATAAAATACACTGGGAAACTGGGGATACATGTAAAAGATCACAGAAAATAAAGAAACCAATAACTAACACTGGGGAAATTCCTCATAGAAAGAAAGAGAACGAAAAAAGATACATATAGTAGACAATAAGAAATAACACTGGGGAAATTCCTAACAGCAAGAAAGAGAACGAATATATATATATATGTATGATACTTATCATACAATTCTCTCATGGCACATCTTTAGTATGTGCCATAACAGAATGGCACATTTCTTCAAAAAGTACCGCAATAGGTTGATTTACAGCTGTTTCTGTAGAACTTTCATGCAATCAATTGCGCCTTTCCAACACAAGAGAAATGGACGAAATAAGAGACTTTTTTTCACCGGTCCATAGGCTATTATTGAAATCAAAAAGGAAAAATTCTGTTATGTCTATCTATACTTTCTGTAAACTTTTTTTGTGTTTTATTCGTCAATCCAAAGAATCAATGCAACTTTTCGTTATACATCTATGTATTTCAACATTGCCTTATTACCATATAATGGTAGAGAGAGCGATTGTTAAGGACTGAAATCATTCTTTTGCTCTTTTTTAATCAATTTCCTAGCTATTGAAGAGCTAATAGAATAATTTCCACATCTTGTAAATAAAAGTATCGTGAATTTTGCAAAGAATGGCATGTTTCTATTTCGTGGAAATTCAAAATAAACAAGAATAAAGTGGACTTTCCCGGAAATTCACTTTTGGATAGGGTAATGGTATACATCTATACTACGCCTCACCCAGCAATCTTAGGTTAGATTAGGGAAGTCAGGAATGATTCATCAACCTAAGGGTGTTAGGCAACGTGTGGAAATTCATTTAAACTTTCCGATATTACCTCACCTTACGTAATCTCAGATGGTCTCCTATATGCCTGTACATTCTTACCGTACTCTACCATGTCCCTAACCTTACCTTACCTACTCCATAGCTCTGAAAATAAAAGTTTTGGGGGATGAATTTTTAGATACCAGATGTAATTTTTTAAATTGCCAAGAAACAGGAACGTGCCATGAACTCGAATTTCGTGAAGAAAAGTCACAAAACCAAAAGAAAACTTATTTTTTCGTCTAGGCAAACATTATTATAGAGTCCGTAAACAACGTGATGTTCAGTCTTTGAAGACAAAAATATCTTGTTCATGCTAATATTACTAATCTCCACGTTGATAGAAACAAGACTACAAGCGAGGTAAGAAAGAAGGAGCATTCTCGTGGTTTCAAGTCATCACAAGCTTTTTGGAAAGGCATAAGGTTGGCGGTAATAATGAACTGCCTGCTAAAGTATCTCTGGCCGATAAACACGGATTCAGCGTTCAGAGATGTGCACGGGTACCATTTTCGTACTCGTACCCGACCCGACCCGAGAACTTTGTACCCGTATCCGACTTATGCCTAAAAATGTTCTCCTTTTTGTTTCCCAGCTAAAAAATTTTGTTTTTCGGCTGAAGATGTCAAATTAGCATTACGTTCTCAAATAATTCTTTGTTAAACCTTCATGTATTTTAGCTAAACTCGTTTATTTTTTTATTAAAATTTTGTGGATTTTCCACTAGAACCTTCCAGTTTTCGGGTAAATTAAAAAAGATAGAACCCATATCCGACAACTTCATACCCATATCCAACCTTCGAGTCGGGTCAGATACGGATGCGGGTCGAGTTGCACACCTAAACTAGGGGCTTCATCAGGGAAAGTGGACTGAGGTGGTAATTACTTTGCCATCCGCATCCGTCCTGTTTCCTGACGACGACTTTCTATTGTGCCCCTTAAAGTTCTTAATGCCACACTGTCGAAAACAAGTGTTCCAGGGTACTTCTTTGGGCGATGAATGGGACACTTTGAAAGGTGCCTCACCACGGGACACGGTTTTTCAGTTTTCGCGAGGGCAGTGGCTTCAAAAAGTGCTCTATAGTGAGATGCTTTTGAAAGTGTCCGATTCATCGTCCAAAAAAGTGCCTTCAGACATTTGTTTTTTTATAGTTCAACATCTAAGTGTCAGTCGTTCAATGTTGATAAATGCAAGGAATGGTGTCAGATGAAGATACAAGTTCCGAATTTGATGCTATGTCTATGCTTTCTTCCATGGTCACTGGTTGAGAATACGTGAAATATTTTTCTATTCACCTGTCGTCTTCTTCTTCACTGATGCTGAATTAAAGTATATGTATCACTCTCCATGCTTAACGCTTTCGAACAAAACAGCTTTTCTTCAAATATAACGGCAAAACTCTTCACTTTCATAATTTCATACTATACATCTAGATCGATTTGTTAAAAGTTTTGTTTTTTTGTCTATATACCAGAATAATTCTGTGCGTTCATAAAAAAAACAACTTACATGTAGGAATTGACCTTGAAGCAACAGCTCCTCGATTCGTTATGTTTTCCCTTAATCTGTTTCATTTTAGCATCGTCCTTTCTGTCGTTGTGTCATGTCGCTGTCCTTATGCGACAAAGTTAAAGTGCATTAGTGTTTTTCAGTCCTATTATTGGCCTAAATGTTTAATTAATCAACGCTGTATGATTTTTTTTCATTTTAC
>CAJNOQ010000671.1:0-43729 GCA_905250885.1 Didymodactylos carnosus
AGCAGGTTGTTGGTCGCAGGCTTAATTGAAAAATCGGCGCCGGTCAGTCGATGTAGTTAGGTGTCTAGTTTAAAATAAAACAAACCCGAACTCTTCAGCTTGAAGTATATTAAAAAATCTTGGGGCGCCGTTCAGGGTCCTTTTTGGACCTTGATCTCTGAAAAACCCCTAAACCGTAAGACTTGGAGACAAGAAAATCTTTTCATTCTCGTAACTCATTGTGCCGAACATTTACGGAAAGTTTCGTCAAGATCGGATGTACGGTGCCAGAGATAATTTCTGAGGGCTCCTTAAATCTTTTTATCAACTTTTTTGTTTTATATTTTTGATATGATTGAACATTTTCTCGTGATTATTTTTTATTTGACATTGCTAGTCAGTATTTCTCGTTTTATATTTTTGTCGTCTTATAAATATCCTTTTTGTTATTTACTATGTTGTATTATATTGTATATAAATATATAGTGATTTTATAACTCTGCACATATAGAAGCTAATCTGACGGTACCAGCTCATGAAAGTGGTTCACTAAAAATAGTGAAAATGCCCATAAAAGGTCTGTTCTGCTGGGAAATGGAATTTTCACAGATTTAGAAGATCACCATGCCGTTGCTTTAAAATTTTTTAACCGTGATATTCGCCATCAAGAGCCCGAGTTGTACTAGTTCTGTTACTCTGGAACAATTCGCACAAAGTCGATGTAAATGTAGTACGTTCTCGAAAGAACAACAAAAATCGTAAAATTATTCTATACTCTTTAAGTTCCCTCGAATTGCAAATTCGCCGAATTATTTCTCTCAACAAATTACAGAAACTTTAGAGTAAATAAATTAAAAGGCATTCAGAATAACCCTTCGTTCATAAACAAGAGAGCCAACAAAATTGCAGGTTACCGGTGCTGGTTCATTAATCGACTACCATGTCTATTCATTCATTGACGGAAAAAATGTCGGATGGCGTTTTGACGGAACTAACGTAAAAACGTTCCTGCTGACTTTTTAAATGGTGTCAGTTTCGCCAAAATGAGTCAGAATAAAAATGCAACTTGAAATGAGCAAAGTAAAATATTTTTTCCTTTTATCTTTTCTTTGTGATGACTGAGTATCGGTTCACTGTAAAACTATACAATTTTTTGTATCTTTCCAGTTAGCAGTATGGACACGCTTCATAGTTATAGATATAGTTACAATTCACTACCATGTATATATGTTCTATTCGATAGCGTATATTTTCATGCAAAAAATTAGATTTTTGCCTTTGACGGTTATTGTTTCGGATTGTTATTTTATGACCGTGACAGAACGATCCATAACTTTGAAGAAAGCATCCGTTATTCAGATTGGAGATTTGCTCATACTAATGATAAAGCATGCAAGTAAAACGTTCGAACATCGACCGAGTGGTGTAGAGCGCTTTTTCTCTGCAATGGATTATAACTACACTGTGCAGTAGTAGAACTAACCACCCAAAGTGTAGAAGACTCTGTAGAAAAGACGTAGAAATTTTGCAAACTTTTGAGAAAAAAAGGAGAGCATGAAATGTTGAATATTTGCATAAAATCTAAATAACGTTTTAGATTGAAAACGCAAGTTTTAACGCATTTTTATTTTCTTCTAAACAAACGATATTTAAACCGTTTCACAAACTTGACATGTGACCAAATCAAGTTACTGTTAATAATATTGAACAGAATTTTACACGTGTGAGACTATGTGAAATGTCATTTAAAGACAAATATCGACTGAAATTATATCAAACAAGATCGAGCAAATCTTGAACACCGATATCACACGAAGAAAGCCAACATTGTAGTTAGCCATTGAAATAAGGAGATTTATACTAACGAGGGAACCTTCCGCGGTGAGACACTCCGTTTTTTTTCGTTCATGTGTTTTCTGGAAAAACAGTTTTTCAGAAACTTTAAAAAATAATCCAAACCTTTTCTTAATGATACATGATTGTAGCCCGCACATTTCTGATTAAAATAAGACATCTCCCAGCTCTACACGACCTTTCTTTGCAAAGTTATACAATTTACAAGAAAAGCCCTAACATAAATGTTCATTTTCAGCTCAAAGCTACAGAAATAAGAAATTAATTTAGGGCTTTTCTTGTAAATTGTATAACTTTGCAAAGAAAGGTCGTGTAGAGCTGGTAGATGTATGTCTCATTTTAATCAGAAATGTGCGGGCTACAATCATGCATCATTAAGAAAAGGTTTTGGTTATTTTTCAAAATTTCTGAAAAACTGGTTTTCCAGGAAACAGGGTCTTCAAGAGTCAAGAGCTCGAATCTTTTTAGGCTTTCTAGCACCTCCACATTACCTATCGATTGGCACATGGACGAAAAAAACAGAGTGTCTCACCACGGAAGGTTTCCTCGTGAGTGACTTACCAAATGTATAATGTGTCTGATTGTAGTTATATCTTTCCTATACTAAGTTACTTCTGTTACTCATCTGGGGGAAAGCTGAAATCCAAAAATAGACGATTACCAAAAATGATGTGGATCATGAAAAATGTGAATAAAAACGAAAGGTCATGTACATAGTGAAATCTTCTTCTCTGTGCACCTCTCTAAACTAAGAACTAGACATTCCGGGGTACTTAGCGATTGAATCGACAGTTTTCTGCATGACTGCTGCTTTAACATCAGGATTGTGACATGATCGTGACAAACTTTAGGGAATAATTGAAGCATGTAGGAAAAACTTCTTTTAATAGGAAGACAGACGAACTTATATTGAATAATAATCAAAATCAGAAAGTTTTAACTCTTTTGTGGCTTTAAACTTGAAGACTTTAAAACTTTAATAAGTGGATTACAAGCAATTTTACTTTTCTCCTTGTGGAAAAATATTATGCACTATGTATTTATTTATTTATTAGAGTTTAATGAAATTCTGAAAGTCGAACGAATTATTATCGATTAGTTTAATTTTCAATCACATTAAGATCTAATATCATACGTTATAATTTGAGTTTGAGCGTTCTTTTGCTGTTACGGTTAATTTTCATTTCTAAATATGCGTCTTTTTTTTTGGCTTATAAAAAAAAATTCGCAGCATTAAGAGCTACAAAAACAACAAAAAAGGATATTTATAAGACCACAAAAATAGAAAACGAGAAATACTGACTAGCAATGTCAAATAAAAAATAATCACGAGAAAATGTTCAATCATATCAGCAACAAAAATATAAAACAAAAAAGTTGATAAAAAGATTTAATTGAACATATTGTGTTATCGCGATTGTATAGTTCGTTTTGTTAATAATAAAACTCAAAAATAAGAAAGAACTGGATAGCGAGAGAGAGAGAGAGAGAGAGAGACAAAGCGATAAATGAATAAAAACCAATATAGTGTTGGTAGCGGTATACATGATGTTTGTTGTTTACAAGGATGTGGCTCTTTCTGCGTTAGCACCATGGTATAGTTGCATTTGTTGATTATTACGTTCATTTGTAAGTGAAAGTAAGGCTAATTTTTTTTCTTCATCCATTAAATTTTCATTTTGAAAATCAGGAACATATAGATACGGATCAATTTGACGTGGAATAGGTTTTATTTCCGTTCGTAGTTCTTGTTCGATTTTGTGTAAGGCAAAACTAAAAGTAAAATAAAGGAGTCGTTTTAGAGGAAGCAACATTTGAATATTTTTAAATATCAGACAGAATTTACAAATAGTAAAATTCTGCAGAATGAAACATTCTACTTTTTCATGATATGTCTGTCGATCGTATAAAGATTGTCTACTTGTTTCTCATGCGTATCGCTTTTCTAGCTCTATTCGCCATGCATTAAAACTTCGTTACTTAAACGTGGAAATTAAATTTGAAATCATTTTTTAGTCACAAATAAAAGATGATGACGTTATTTTTGAGTCCATCATGGTATAAAAAAAGTCGACCTACGACAGTGCCGATAGCACGTACTTTGAGAAGAATAAAAAAGAAGTTTTCCTTAGCCGACTATTTTTTTGATTAAAACCTTTTCTCATACCGCATATACTCCGAAAATTTTCTAATAATTCACGATACTTTTTAACTTCATGATCTAATGTTAACTGTGATTGTCCCGAATTATTAACACCATTTCTAGTATCTAGAACGATAAGACAAAGGCATCAACTTATAAAATCGAATTGAATTGCACCATCTGAAAACATAATAATCATTTACCTAATGCCAGCTCATATTGTTTTATTTTCTCTAGATCAAATATCATACATTATAATTTGAGTTTGAACGTTCTTTTGCTGTTACGGTTAATTTTCATTTCTCAATATGCATCTTTTTCTTTTGGCTTATAAAAAAAATATAGCGTTATAAATTTTTTAAACGTGATATTCGCCATCAAGAGCCCGGGTTGTACTGTTACTCTCGAACAATTCGCACAAAGTCAATGTAAACTGTGGTACGCTTTGAAAAGAATCGCCCTATTCTAGAGTCAAGAAATTATGAGAAAGTTCTAGTATGTGAAATTGTGGGCAAATTATAGGCCACATCGGTTAACAAGAATTTTCACTGACTATTAACCAAAGTCCGTCTAAATCTGTTTTATTGGATTCTCATATCTACTTTCGCAAAAGGTTTTGAAAGATTCATTCAACTTTGTTTGTATACTGTGCGCTCATCCTTTATTCCGTTGATCGTTGTAAAGAAGTGATAATAATAAAAACGCACATAGACACATGTGATATATACACAAGAAGGGGAAATAGAGAAGCATATACTATGTGCATGGCAGAAAAAGGCGGCGATTTATTCAAATAATCTATCATTTGCACATTAAAAGAAGACAACACATTAAAGAAAGAGGGAACTCTAATTTGCCTATAGATAGGAACATCGCTTCGAATATGACAGATTCTGGTAAGTTTTTTCTATTTAAAACGCAGAATCATTTCATACAGCCACTGAAAAGGATCATTAGATGAGAAGTCGAGTACCAAAAATGTAACTGTATGTAGACAGTTAAGAAACTGCGCGTAAGACAATATCCTACATAACGGGTGGGGTAAAGTACATTAATTTTGTGTTTGATATAACGTTGTGATGGAATATTGTAGAGACTTTATCCTTTTTTTGTTAGAAAGAGCAAATTGTCTAGTACAAAAATATGTAAAAGTAAAGTGTTTGATCGGAGATGTTTCTCGAAGATCACAAAAATCTTAGAACGAAAGGGATCGGGAAACTGTTCCGCAACTTCGGTCACAATTTTTGTATCCAAATCTTTGTTTGACCTTTTTCATTCCCCACTTTCGATGGTTTCGAGCACTATATATATGAAGTTGTTCATTGCAACGAAGACTTTCGTATGGTATTAAAAAGTCGATCTTGAGTACAAGAGACTGAACAGAAAACCGTTTGATTAAAAACTCAAGTTGGCGTTTAGAACGCGAAAACACAGAGCAGCTGTGTTCCATTTCAAATAATATCGTTTGGCAGAGGACTCAATAAGCTTTCTTTTTCATGTAAAGTATACGGTTTCTGGCAATTTTCCTCTCGGAGTAGAATTTCTCTTTTTGATTGCGATCGACAGTGATGAAAAATCGGTGGTAACACAGGATGTTATTAACCCTTTCCAGCCGGCTGTTTCGAAAACACAGTAAAAAGTGTTGCCAAATGGCAACATCAGGCTGGAAAGGGTTAAAAGCGCTCATTTCGACCATTATAAAACACGAAGGAAATTTCTTTTTTGTGTCCTATCCTTACATTATAAAACTCGGAATAAAACGAATAAAAAGATAATCTTCCTTATTTGGCGGAATTTTTTCTACATTCAAAAAAGTTACGGAACAGTTTCCCGATCCCTTTCGTTCTGAGATTTTTGTGATCTACGAGAAACATCTCCGATCAAACACTTTACTTTTACATATTTTTGTACTAGACAATTTGCTCTTTCTAACAAAAAAAGGATAAAGTTTCTACAATATTCCATCACAACGTTATATCAAAAACAAAATCAATGCACTTTGTCCCACCCGTTAAGTTAGTTAATTGCTCCTCAAGTATCGAGTGTCTCCAAATAGAAAACTAGCGAAAAAGAGATTTATGTAAGAAGATAAATGTCAACCTTCTTGCAGACATATTTCAATAGCACACATTAATTTCTCGAATTTCGATTATTTTGTTGACGGTCTTCCTTAAATACTTAACTGGTGTTTATAATAATAGCGCTCATAGCATGGTAGTTCTATACAACTAAGTGAAATCCGTTCATTTATGTTTTTGTTTTAGTTTCTCAATCTTATTGTTCAAATATTCGTCCTCGTTTACCGATATCATCCGGTCATAGTCGTAGTCATAGCGCTGATCGTTGTGCATTAGTATTACCACATCAACAACTTAGTTTATCTGCTTATCGTATTGGTATAGATTATCTATTACCGATCTGTTTACAAAATGAAAAAACTGAATTAAAAAAATTAAATGAAACGTTTTTATCTTACATTGAACGTCTAAGATTATTTGAATCCTTTAATGAATGTTTATCACATCAAGCACATCATATTCAACAAAGTAAGCAAAGATCGTCTGAAATCTATGCACAATATACAAAAGAATATGACGACGAAACAAAATCAAAATTAGAATATATTCAAAGGCAAACGCAAGATAATGAAGAGAAATATTCAAATTTAGGTAAGCGAGTGCTATTTTTCAAGGAAGGTTGAGTTAACGCTGAATTATTATATTCAAAAACATAAATAGTTAAAAACAGACATAAAAGAGCTACAGCATACTATTATCTCTGCTGTGAGTATCTTTTAATCTATTTTTTTTAACGAATATCAAACATATCTACTAAGGATCTTGATGTCATCATATGATCTGTATTTCAGAAAAAGTAATAGACAGTACAAAACAACGTCATGATCATTTATTAACGGAACGTGATCAAAATCGTTCAATAATCAAAGAATTACAACGTAAATATTGTGATTTGGAATGTCAAACAAAATTATTAAAATTTGAACTTGAAAATGTAAATTATGATAAAGATAATTATCGTAAACAACTAAGTGATTTAGAGGCTATTCGAAAACAATTAACGCAACGAATACAACAAGAACAAGAACAATATCTCCTTTTAAAATTAGATGTTGATGAATTAGAATTAGAGAAAGAAATCATAGTACAAGCACATGAAGCTGATACACAGGTAGAGTAAATTATGTCTCGTGTTAGAGGATCTAGAGAAAATATTTCGTTCTAGGATTCTATCAGATGTTTGCAGCTGCAAGATGAACGTTTTGTTCTATTATTCAAAATCTTTATTTTTATACTCGTCAAATTCTTCAGATAACATTCACTGACAGATTTTATTTTACAAGCACTATTCCTTCTTGTTTAACTGACAGAAACAATCCTTTGGTACGAAAGTAACTTCTGGTGTTCTGTACATAGAATGTAGAAAATAGCTGGATTATATTCATAGTACATCTTCTCTCATGAAAAAAGTTCACGATTCATTTCTTAAGCAACTACACGGTATTTTCGTTCTTTTTTTATTATTAGTATAGGATTAGTTTGACAAATCCGACGTGTCTTAAGTAAAGAATCAGTATATTTTTAATAAAAATTGAGTAATATTATTATTACGATATTGTCGCAATAAGTACGCATAGTCAGCAGACGCTTACGTCATATCACCGGAACAAAAAACAATGAAGTTGGTTTTGAGTTGTTGAGAAGTGCCTTTTCGTATTTAGCGTAGTCGATAACTCCGAAGATTTTCTATTTTTGGCGAAGGATACTTCCAAAAGTTTAGGAAACATTTTGAAACAAAATAGCGCAAAAATTGTCCAACTAATATTATTTTTCCATTTGAAGTTTTTTTTTGATAAATCTTCTGGGTTATCAAGTGTACTGAATACGAAAAAGTACTTTTCTGCAACTCAAAATCAACTTTATTTTTTTTCCGATGATATGTTTCTTAGCAAGAGCTCAAGGCCTTTAAGCATTTTCAATAACTACACGTGATAAAATATCTTTACCTGATGATTTTAACTAAACAAATTAAATGGGAACATAATATTTGGTCAGTAAAATAGATGAAATGGCCAGTAAACAAATATGTAAATGATCAGTATAAATAGCGAATGGTCAGTACTAAAATGATCAGTAATTAATTGTAACATGGTCAATTTATTATATATAATTAGCAATAAGAAAATACAAATTTGTAAAACAAGTGAATCACACTAATACATTTCAATTTCTACTCTACTTTAATATAATCGACTGTTAATAAATTTGATTTATTGATTTTTAAATTTATTAACAAACCTAATTAATTAATAACTGACCGTAAGTAGCTTACTGATCACTCATTTATTGTACCGATCAATCATTTAATTTACTAATTTTTTAATTATTTCACTTACTGACCACTCAAATGATAGCCAAATAAAATGTTCAGCTTCTAGCGTTGCTAAAACATTTTTATACATCGTATTTTTTATTTTTCTTCATTTTAGACAGCTCAAGTTCAATGTGATAATCTTTTGTATGATTTAATAAATATGTTTCGTTTGGATAGTTCCACCTCACGACAAACTTTGGCATCAAAGTTATTAGGTGAATGTCGTGATGAGTATCGTACTAAAGATGGTGATATGCGTGCTGATTTTCAACGTCGATATACACAAGTCTACAATGAATATGTTACAAAGCAACAGCAAGGTCAACAACTCGATGTTACCCGCGATGAAATGGAAAAACATCGTTTGAATCAAGAATTATCAACTTTACAAGAGAAAAAGCTTGAATTTCAAGATAATGTTCACAGTATTAAACATCGAATCGATTTATTAATAAAAATTTTAGGCAATGAAGAACATCGACAAATAGCTACACAAGAATGTCAAGAACAAGAAATAGGAAAATTAAAAGAGAAAATAAAACAATATGAACTGGCATTAGGTAAATGATTATTATGTTTTCAGATGGTACAATTCAATTCGATTTTATAAGTTGATGCCTTTGTCTTATCGTTCTAGATACTGGAACCGGTGTTAATAATTCGGGACAATCACAGTTAACATTAGATCATGAAGTTAAAAAATATCGTGAATTGTTAGAAGGTACCACTCATCAACATGGTTTAAAACAAATAATATCATCAGCATGGTTAAAAGGAATAATACCATTGCATTCTCCAGTCTGTCCACGTAGTCCTACAGTATCGGTAAACAATTTGATTTACCATGAAGGCTCATCTAGTCAGATAGACCTTACAATTCCTGCCAATAACAGCGATAATATAAATGATGGACAGGAAATTATTCGCTCCCGTCATACAAGTGGTGATTCTCAATCATACGACACTGCTGTAACAGCAACGTCAGATACTGATAAAAAGAATAAAAGTTTTGAACAAGAACCATTCGATTTTGCGAATGTCCAAGGTAAGATGAAATCATTTATTCTGTGTATAATTATTATGATAAGTTATGAGTTCAATGGTCTTATTCAAGTGTTGACTATCCAACGTTTGAAAAACTTATATTCTTATTTTCAAACATGGCTTATAAAATACTAAATTTCGCTGAGTATTCTCTTCCTTCAGAAAATCAAACCTTACCATTTACTATCAATACCTCAAGTTCCAACGATGGTCAAGTTCAACAACAACCTTTCTTTGATATCGAACAAATAAACGACGTAAAATGTGATGCACAATCAGCAGAGGTTCCAAAACAATCACCACCCGTAACACCTGTCACTGAGAGCCCCACCGTCTCTCCATCAACAACAGAGGGAATAACTTCGTAAGTTCTTTTTATTATACCGCCTTAGTAAATCATCTGATCACCGAATGTTATTTTCACATGTTCTAGAGCGGCTTCTTCGAATGAAGAACAAGGAAATTTTTGGCGTCGTGGACGTGGCAGCACTAGTCATCGTGGTTTTAGCGCTAGTGGAAAAAGACGAGGGAAATAAGAAGTTTTTTAGGCATTTAAAAAATAGAATAGTTCCATATATTTGTGTAAGAGTGTGCTTCTTTCTTCCTTTTCTGCTTATTTTCTTGTTTTAACAACTGCACTTTTTATGTTTGTAAATAATGAATAGATATACTTTGTGGCGTTTATTCTTTAATTGTTTATTGTATAGCACAAAAGTAAAAATAGCTATAATAATAAAAATAACAAATAATTATGGTGATAAATAAACACATGGATCTTGTGAGATTTTTTCGCTAAACTTTTGCAACACGATAAATATGCATAAGAATTATTTATCAGAATATTGGTTCTTCTTAAATATCTTCAAAATGAGACTATGTTCGTTATATAAAACAAATAGAGTGCCGTGGCCAAGAAAAAATAGGTGTGATGTAAGGTTTTTGGGAGTATCTGGAAGAATGTCCTTTCTTTTCGTATAGTGTCATTCTGAACTTTTTCAGAACTGACTACCAGAGGTTTTTAAAACTTCCAGTTGCCGTCAATTGGAGACTGTTTTGGATTTGTAACATGAAACAAGCGTTACGTGTTTCGCTTATTTAATAAAAAGGATACATCCATCTCATTCATCAGTCTGCAACCACAGGCATGCCTGTTTTGCTAATGCTTTCGTCGCTCACGAGCGACAGCTACAAATTAATGACATTGTACACTTTTTTTGGAGAACTGCAAAAAATGAATGAAGTCGAAAGCTTCCTTTTTTAACAAAACTTCTTAACGTTTAGTCCTTTTAGTATTTAACGAGGCCATTAACTGTCTGTTAGTTAGTTAGTTTAAATAAGCCTATCAATCATACTCGGTAAATATTGGCCGTTTATATTTCTACGATAAGTATACTTCATGTACTTGGATGGCTGATAAACGCGAACATACGGTCGGTAGGTCGGTAACTTCAGTCAGTGACCATTTACTCTCGCATTTCAAAATGCGCTTCAGCTATCGAATAGGAAACGTTGAAATATCTGGAGAATTTTAAAGGCAGAAATAACGAAAAAGTTCTAAAAATCGTTCTGAACCATGGATATAAAACAAAGTTATATTTTAACGGTCATTAAACTATTGACTCAACGTTTTCATTTACAATTATCAATTTCGAACTTTGTGGTATGAAAAATTTCAGTCATTTTCTTACACAAAACTGGAAAATAAATTTAAGAAAACTAAACTTGAACACTTGAGAATCTTGAAACTTTTACTGTCATCCACTCTCTAGTTCTCAATATCGCGCAGTATTCGCCAATATAGTAGTACATGTGGTATAAGTCTAGAGATAAAATACTTCACACGAACTAGCATTGCATTGAGCATGTTGTTAAAGTTGAACTCGTTTGTCGATTCTACCCAATAGTTCTTTCATTTTAGATAGTTTTGTTACCTTTTTATTCATATTGTGTCTATTATGGATAATTCAGTCGCCGTAAGTAGAGCTATTATAGGACATGCTGCTTCCATTACGAAGTCTTCTTATTTTCTAGGATATCCAGCACAAAAGTAATTTTTTTCTGGCACCCTCAGATAAATCTGGTTCACTGAATACCTCGGATTGGCCATTATTACTCAAGGTAGATAGATAGTTTTTATTTTGCAATATAAATGGTTTCCATTGTTTAGAACTTCGACAAACTTAATGTTCGGACAAATCACTATACACGTAAGGTTTTTTATGTGCAACTAATTGAATCCTAACGTGCGCCTTCTCTTTTTATGATTTTAGCTATACCATCTGGTTGTTCACCATTGAAACGTCCTATCGAAGATTATGTGAAGTATGTGATATCTCTGTCTACATTCTTTAATAAGTTCTAGACTATTTAACTTTTGGAACATGTCATAAGATGTTCGTAGCTCCTAGTTCAATGACTATCAGTAGGAAGTTATTTTTAGTAAAATTACAGCATTTTACCGATGGCTATGTCGACACAGTTATCTATATATTTTTTGAAAATCTATAGATTTTCTGAAGCTTGACAGCATTACAATTATTGTGATAAGAATTTCTATAATTAGATTTTGTGTATTTCTAATATACTACGGCTCGTGGTGCGTACTATATCAATGTGAATATTTTGTTTGTGCTTCAGATCTGGTTTTATTAATTTGGATAAACCGGTAAATCCATCGTCTCATGAAGTTGTTGCTTGGGTAAAACGTATACTACAAAAAATATTACCTATAACAAAAACAGGTCATTCAGGCACATTGGATCCAAAAGTATCGGGTTGTCTGATTGTTTGTATTGAACGAGCCACGCGTCTAGTGAAATCACAACAAAGTGCGGGAAAAGAATATATTGGAATTGTCCGATTTCATTCACCTATTGATGATGTTAAAAAAGTTTCTAGAGTAAGTGATGTATTTATTCTTAAAAATAATTTATTTTATTGTGTTCGTGTTTATTTGTAGACTCTCGAATCCTTGACTGGTGCCGTATTTCAAAAACCACCAGTTATCGCTGCTGTTAAACGTCAGTTAAGAATTCGAACGATTTATGAAAGTAAACTGTTAGAATACGATCAAAATCGAAATATCGGTAAGCTTTAGTGCTGTTGAAAGCAAAATTTTTCCTTCTACTGGTTGGTTGCCGTCGGATACGATAATGATAAAAAATTTTCATACACCCCTTTTCAAAAATATTATATAATAATAAGAATTTCAGAATAATTGTGGCTATCATGTTCAAAATTTTAATAAAATATTTTATAAAAATAAAAAACAACAACCACAACGTTTGAACAGAGTATAGTTGAGGAAACGGTTGAGCAACTCTGCTATATATAAAAGAAAGATGAAAATATAATAAAAAATAACTTAGTTTATGTTGCAAAATCAGCCATCGGAAAGCATTATTCTAATACTGGACATGTAATTACAGATAAGAGCTTTGAAATTGTTTTACGAGAAAAACAAAGGTACAAATTGCTATTCAAGGAATTGTTAGTTATTCGGGCTTGTTTACCCATGCTTAATGGTACGAATCGTTCAGTACCACTGTACGTGTATTCTTCTGAAGGGGTAAAATCAAATTTGTGGGATAGAAAAAGAATTCCTAGGACAGGTTCGGGTGGTTAGTCTAGTATACTCTTTCATTCTCGGTTTTCAACAACTTTAGAATCTTTTATCATCATGCTTATCTATTACTTGTCGAGACTTATTATCTCTCATATTTCCATTTTTATTTTTAACTCAATTTTTGTCATCAATAGTTCGTATCCTTAGTATTGAGATGACTCATCACTAACGTTGGAATTTCACTTCAAGGTCATTCATTTTTATTAACAAAGAAAATACAAAATTTACACTTAACCAGAATTCTCCATATATTATATTTCGTTCTCCTTCTTCCTCCTTTCTTCATTATACGCATAGAAGTCTGACGAATAAAATATTAGATATATATAGTCAGTTATACTGTTTTCATTTTTATGTAACATTCTGTACGAAGAGCAACTTGAATATGACCGTATCAATAAGTCGAAATATCGAATTGCAATTTTAATTGCTAGTTTTAGTTTTAATTTTTTTTATTTTTATTTTTACTTTTATTAAAACTCTTAACATGATAGCCGCAATTATTCTTAAATTCTTATATTTAATCTTGCCCATAAACTCTCAAAATGTTATTGATTATATAGTAATATAATATAACGTTTATTAGAATACCTTTTTGCCTTTTCATAATACAAAAAACCAACTTTTCTAATACAGATTCTTCTCATAGACAAAACCAAAAAGATATTTAAAAAAACGACCGAAAACACACTTAGATCCAACTGTTCCGTTTTGAATAGCACTTTTTCAAAACTTCATGCTTAATTACCTGATATGCCCATTATTTCCCTTTTTCTTCAATCTCCATTAATTCACAGATAATTAGTTTCCCTCTACAAATAAGTAGTTGTTGTAAACCTTCTAATAAAGCTATTTTTTTGATGTTTTAGGAATATTTTGGGTTAGCTGTGAAGCTGGTACATATATTCGAACATTATGTGTCCACATGGGTTTATTATTGGGTGTTGGTGGTATTATGCAAGAACTTCGACGTGTGAGATCGGGAATTCAAGCAGAAGGGGTAAGAAACTATTTTTTACTTTTTTAATGAAAAAAATTACTATTTGAACTTTTTTTATAGGAAGGAATGGTTACAATGCATGATGTGCTTGATGCTAAATATGCGTATGCTCAAAATAAAGATGAAACGTATCTGAGACGGGTTATTAAACCGTTAGAAGCATTATTAGTTTCTCATAAACGATTAATAATTAAAGATAGTGCTGTAAGTTATATTTAAAGAAGTAATTCTACATCTCGAAACGGGGTCAACTTACAGAAGTAACTCAATAATGATATCATTGTCGCTGCAAAATTAGAGAGACCACCGCTTATATACACATATTCGGATGTAAACTCATTGTTTTCGCTAATACGAAGTCAGATGAATTTTAAAAAAACAAAGATATTAGGATTACTTTCACTTCGTATATTTATGTTTAATAGCTAAACGTTTCGGAGTATACGCTACCCCTACTTGAGTAGCTCTTACTCTTTCCTTTTTGCGCAGTCCATATCTATTATTATTTGTACGTACACTCGATATCAAATGATCTTTGTATCTCTATCGTGTTTCAGATGTAAGTTTTCTGTATAATTATTTTTCCATTTGCTATTGAAAAAGGGGTAGCGTATACTCCGAAACGTTTAGCTATTAAACATAAATATACGAAGTGAAAGTAATGCTAATATCTTTGTTTTTTAATATTCGGATGGTGCTTCTTTCTGAGAATTACATTTCTGAGTCCACATATTTTTATTTTTCAGGTAAATGCTGTCTGTTACGGAGCAAAATTGTTGTTACCTGGTGTATTACGTTATGAAGATGGAATAGAAGTCGATGAACAAATTGTAATATGTACAACCAAAGGAGAAGCTGTTGCACTTGGTGCGTGCACGTGTTCTAGCGAATATAAAAAGATTTTAGTGTCGTCTATGAACTGAAATAATAAATTCTCCTACAGAGAACATTTTAACTTCTGAATTTTTATTGAAAATATTTGTATTTCTCGTTCGATTTCTAGGTATTGCTTTAATGACAACAGCGACAATGTCCACATGTGATCATGGTGCTGTAGCTAAAATAAAACGTGTTGTTATGGAAAGAGATTTATATCCGAGAAAATGGGGTTTTGGACCAGTTGTGAGTAAAATTCAGTGATCATTATTTTGATGGTAATGTAACCAATGATCGTTGGATATTTTCCCTTGTAGGCATCTAAGAAAAAATTAATGATAAAAGAAGGTATACTCGGTCAATATGGAAAACCAAATGATAAAACACCTAAAAATTGGAGAGATATGTTATATGACGTTAGGTAGGTTATACCTATAGATAAATAGGTCAACGTTTCACGTCTTATTGAAAGAGTAAAAATATCTGACACTAAATAGGTTTATCATCATTGTTCTTTTCTTTTTTTTTAGTGCACAACAAGCATCTGCTGGTCAGCAGCAAAGTGCTGTTCAAAAGGTAGATTTTTATTTTTATATTACTACAGTGCTGTTAAAATAAAAATAATTTTTTCTCGTTTTTTAGAGATCATTGGATGAAAGTACTACGTCTATTGATGAAAATAGGTCAGAAAAGAAAAAGAAAAAGAAGAAATCGGATACTGAAGAAATGGCAGAGGAACTACAGGTATATTTGATGATCATTCCTATACGGAAACATAGGTCGAACAGAGTGTATGATGATGATTTCTTGAGCTCTGTTTTATGTAAAAACATACGTAAAGTAGGAAAACTAGAATGTCAACATTTATTTTGCACATATAAAGAGACAGATACCGTTTGGTAAAATTAGCCTTTCATCTTAGTGAAGCAGCCATTTCTGTGTGCACAATTTTTGAAAAACAAGGGTAAATACCGGATGTGAGGTTCGATCGTTGCTATCGTTGATACTGAGCTAAATGCTATTAAGTCAAATTTTTGTTATTATTAGAGTATCTTACTGACATTTTTTTGCTAGAACAGCTTTTTCGATTTTCGTATTAATTAGAACAAATCAAATTATACATGGAGCAAAATAATTTCTAAGGGAAGCTGCTCAGTATATTTTCACTAAGCATATAATATCTAAAAACAGCCCATGTAACTTTAATTTTGATTTGTTTGTTTCAGACTCCAGCTGATGGAAATGAAATGATAACGACAACAAGTGAGAAGAAAAAGAAAAAACACAAAAATAAAGACAAAGATGATGAATCAGATTAAAAAATAAATTAGAAATTTAATATCTTTTGTTGATTTTCGTTGTAATTAAAATTGCATTGTGTCTTGCATTGTGCAAGCAATTGTGATGCACATTTGTTCTTTCCGAATCAACGTCTTTCTCTGTTTTTTTCAAGCTTGTTATGATGAACTTTGTTTTTTTTAATACGGTATAAGAATTGAAGCACGATTGTTGTTATCGTTCTTTTACTCTGTTATTGTTCATTTTTTATGAACACATTTTGTATGAAAAAGAAAAAAGTACATCAGAGTTATTGTCACTTGTATGACCTGCCGCTACAATACTACAGTAACTGTAGTTCCCACTTTCATGTACAAAAAAGCATAAATGAATAGCTAATTATACCAAGTAATCAGACTAAGAAATCAACATAGTTTATCAAACTTTTTTTACTTTTACATTTCTATACGTTTTTCAAAAATTGTCTGAGGCTTCGCAGTTCACATGACGATTACAATATACACATATTCAAACTGCATCATTTTTAGTGACTGTCACTATGGGATGTGAGTACAAATTATCCGTCATACGCACGGCTACTCGTGATTTTCCGCTGTATGTTGGCTGTGATCGTCTATAATTATCACTATACTAGCAACTAACAGATTTCGTGTCTTCAACGACCTTCCTTCCTCAGAAATTACTTCAAGTATTTTAATATTCAAGAGATACTTCGTCCATCAGTGAGAAGGATCGGACAGTAATAAAAAACTATAATTTCCAGTAGAGATTCGAACGCGTTTTACCATGTGGGTCCTCTCACCCATTCCATATTAAACAGAATATCCCGTACTCAGCAGCATTCGTTTCGATGCGGTGGGTGCCAAAGAAGAGGTACATGAAATTAAGATACATCGCCTGTTACATGGATACCATGAAAAAATAATCAAAGAATGTGTTATGTGCAAATGAAATCTCGATTCACAAATTTGACTTCATTACCAAATAAGTCTAAAAAATTTAACTCTTCAAAAATACCTTCCAAGCCGCAAAATCACAACTTCGTGAACATGAGCTTTAGTCACCAAACGTTTTTTTCAATCAGTATCATTTTTTCAGAATGCCGCTCTGGCACACGGAACTAATGTCCACATGCAACTTATCTTCACTGCGGCTGTGTATTATGGCCCGAGGCCTTACCTCTTTAATATATGTTTATAATAAGCAACTTTAACAGTGGTGAAGGTGCGCACGACACTATCACAATGTGCATATATTCTGCTTTTTCGTGAAAATTCTTTATAGTGATCATCTTTTGAAGGCTGTATTCGATCAGTAACGGCTGATAGCCATCGAAATCGATCAGAAAAAATCGTTCCACTTTAAACCTTATGAAGAATAATTAGATTGTTGAAGGTTTTCTCCTGGCATTATTGTGCTCCTTCTTAGAGTTATCTGGATGAATCATCAAGCTGCTATGACTGACGAGGAAATTTTGTGTTTCTTCTACTTTTTAGTTCATTCATCCGCTGACTTGTTTAACTTTCAGAAACAATTCTTTAAATTAACCGGGATTAAATTAACAATTCATGGAAGCATTTATGGCGAAGTTAAGCGTCTGCTTCTAACCAAATTCATTTGTTTTAAGCAGTTACTTCGAAAGATAGATACTATAAAGGATTTCCACGAAAAAGCAGAATATGTGCACATTGTGATAGTGTCGTGCGCACCTTTACCACTGTTAAAGTTGCTTATTATAAATATATATTAAAGAGGTAAGGCCTCGGGCCAAAATACACAGCCGCAGTGAAGATAAGTTGCATGTGGACATTAGTTCCGTATGCCAGAGCGGCATTCTGAAAAAATGGTTTTATTTGAAAAAATGTTAGGTAGTGATAAATGATGTAGATGGATTCTCACACAACAGAATTGGTCAGTAAAAAAGAAGCGTTTTATGAAATGAAGACTGTGAAGTCTTCCTGGGCATTTTTGAAGAGTTAACTTTCTAGCCTTTGTTGGTGAAGTCAAATTTGAGATTAGAAAAATCGACGAGTTCGTAAACACGTAGACAGTCGATTTGGTACTAAAATGCTACACAAGCAAGTCATTTCTTTTCAACAAAGTTTTTGGAATTCAACAGATGATGATATATTTTAAATTCGTTATTTTATTCAGACCTCTAGGTTGAACTAAAAAGACTTCTAAAAGACCGATTACCAACAAGATGCTGACCAGAGCCCTGCAGGTTAAACCTAGCCTATAGATTTAGGTTATGAAATTTTTTATAGGTTAGGCTGTAGGTTACAGCATTGATAACCTATTTTTAACCTGAACGAAAAAAAACGATTTTGAACGACCACATTAAAACAGCCAGCAATTTGAGTAATAAAGCGTTGTCGGAGTAGAATTTTATCGATTGAGGATGCAGTTCAGACTGACATTCCTAGTTTAAACTCAACTACTTTTAAACTGAAAAATAGGACAATCAAAAAAGGAAGTACAGAGCAAAAACTTCCGTTTGCTAAAAATGGATGGCAAATACACAACAATAACAGAACCTTCCTAGCATCGAGAGTCTAAAGTGGAATTCTGGTCTACTCTTAAGAGGGTCTCTCTATTCAGAAACCTATTTTCCAAAGATTGCATTAGAGAATAAAAGACTCAACCGATTCATTTCTATATTCCTGTAAAATATGATTTATTTTGTATACGCTTACTTATTAGACGGTGTTTAGATAAGAAACAATAATGATATAGAACAAAGCTGAAGTTTAGGCTTCTGAAACCAGGTTTTGGGAAGAAATTGCAGGTTAGGTTATAGGTTGTCAAAAAGTCGTAATCTGCAGGGCTCTAATGCGAAGTCACTCTGGTGCACGTTTTCCTATGTTTTCAACTGTTCTTTCTCATAGCGCGCAAAACAAGTCGGTCGAATTAGATGATGAAGGTCTAAGCCGATTTTCCTCGAAAACTTACTTGGATTAAATAGAGGTTTCGATCTCGCATTCTCTCTATTCTAGAAATTTTGTTTGGTCTTTTCAGAATGATAGAAGAAGCATTTTTCTTCAAATTGGTAAAAGACTTGACCATAAGAATTACGTTTTGATCCAACTACATCGTGGTTGCAAACAAGTTCAGCAGTAAATTCGAAAAGACCAAAAAGGTAGAAGAAAAGGAAGGCGATCTTCACGCTAGCTTAAACATCAGAATTTTTCAATTGCGACTCGTCTTACAGAGCTTTTCAAGGGCTACAAAATGGCATATGCAGCCTTTCCATGTTCAGCCAGATACCAGCGTAATATTCACAAAACGCAACAGTCGGTTTGAAAATGTACCTTTTCGGGGACATGTCTGTGTTAACTACATAGGATTTCACGATTGTATTTTACAGGAACTCTTTTCAAATGATTTTGTAAGTGATTGATCATTTCGTCAAACAGTGAAGACTCCCAGTTCTAAACGCAGGTTACTTAAGTCAAGTCAAATAGGACCATAACTTGCTCATATTTTCTCAGTCATTTTCCATAAGGATTTCTAGTTCAGTGATGATCGCAAAGTGCGGCAGCGGCTATAAAAACCAAAAATATGCAACTTTTTGCTGTTCTGTGACTGTGATTATCCCTCCAACACATTTGCTGCCACTCTAATATCAACTCTTGTTTTAACGTACGTGCTTTTTCACTCATTACTCTGCACTCTGGATATGGTTTGTCCAAAGTGATAAATTTGTATGCGCTAAATACAGTTTAGCACGGCATACGATGAAGAATAAACTGATTCTAGTTTACCATTGAACAATTTACTTCGAAAGCAAAGTCGATGCTCTTTGCCATAAGATTTCATCGACTGTAATGAGAGTCAAATCGAACCAATTTTCAACGGTGAGCTGATTTTTCGATCGGAAATAGATGTGATGTTTATATGGTTTCTTTCTTTTCACCAATATGCAGTTTTCTGATTCGATGATACAATGCGGTTTTTCTTTCTTTATTTATACAATTTGTCAAAAAAATGATAACAGAAAACAAAAACAACAAACGAACTGACAAGAGAAGTTCCATATGTGGATATCTGCATATCGCGGTCAAGTAAACAACATTTCGCAAAAACAGAGATTTTCTCTTATTTTTCTTTCTTTAGTTGCCGGACATAACTGTATTTGTTTTTAATTAATTTTTTTCTTATTCATACAGATACTGTTCAAATTAAATGAAAAACAAAAATTATACACAACATTCACGACATAGAGAGAAGGAAAAACATTACCTTTTTCTAACGAGAGAAAACAAAACACAATAATTGAATAATAATTCAAAAAACGATTAATAATAATAATCTCAAACATACACAGCCGTCCTGCAGCGCATAAAATGAAAAAGAGACAAACGAACAACAATACAAATCTTTTTCTTTGCCAGATTTTATAACAAACAGAGAAACAATTTTAAAAACTAACAATAAGCTTGCATTTTTCAATAAATTTAAAAAGACGAAAAACACCTTAACCATAATTAAAACTGGCAACATTCTTCAGAAAACAGAACGCAATAAAAAATCTCATGGCAACATCGGTTCAACTTCTTTATT
The DNA here is from genome assembly GCA_905250885.1 of Didymodactylos carnosus. NCBI lineage: Eukaryota > Metazoa > Rotifera > Eurotatoria > Philodinida > Philodinidae > Didymodactylos > Didymodactylos carnosus. Next base: position 20,776 of record CAJNOQ010000671.1, read on the forward strand.
TTGAACATCTACCACTCGATAATCATCAACCGTTCAAAATTTGCGTTTTTCAATAAAAAAAGTAATTTTTTTTATTGAGGTTACTGAAATATGAGATGACATTTAAACTAACTAGGAATACAGAGATTTTGGACCGTCACTTCGCTAATTATCCTACACTGTATGATGAGTATTAAAACAAACTCGAAATCAATGATGATCTAGGCTCACTCTCTTTCTCTCTCTTTGAATTTCTGCTCTTTCTACTGTTCTTTTTTTCTACACATCTTAATATTTCAACCACTCTCGAACATAAAGCATAACTAAGACGCATTACATTAGAAAAAAATCAAATAAATAAAAAAATGGCACAACATATTCATTTTTACAATCACATGATAGAGAGAGAGGGAGAGAGAGAGAGAACCATGTCGCTGGACGGCAAAAAACAAAATATTTTCACTAATTAGTAATAATAATATACAACATCAACAACATCAAAGAATTAAGTCGGCGAAAACATTATAATGACGAAAACAAAGGCCGAATTAATTGATCACAAGAGAAAGAGAAAAAACGCACAGAAAAAGAACATGGTAGTGTTATTATTCTGTTGTAGTGATAGTATCTTGCTCTGTTTTTTTCGCAACAACAATATCATCATCAACGTTGATTTCTATTTCATCCTCGTTTTCATCATTTTCAATGTCTTTTTGACTTTCTTCGATAAATAATTCTTGATTTCTTTGTTCTAAATCATCATCATCGACATTTTCATGACTATCTTGATCTTCTTCCAACTGTTTTTTTTGTTGTTCTTTTAACGAATCAACAATATCATCTAATTTTTTATGCTGTTTTTTTGTTTCCTTTTCTTTAAGAAGATGATCCTGTTCTTCTTGTGGTTGTGATGATGGCGGTGGTAACAATGTAAGAGGTGGTGAGCTTGTTTCAACTACTTGTAATGTTTCCGTACAACAAAAACGCTTCTTATAATGTTGTGGTTGTTGTTCCTGTTCTTGAGGAGGTGAATATGATGATGAATTTGGACTCGAACTTCTTGAATCGCTATCATCCTGGTGATTTTCATGTCTATTATGACCGTTTGTTGTTCCCAATAGTAATCCCAAACGTGATGATAATGATGGATAGGTGGCTGCCGCTATAGGTGAGCTTGGATTTGAATTTGAACTGTGAGATGATGAATAATATTTCGATCCTCCTGATGTTGTTGATGAGGACGTTGTCGTATCTTTAATGTGTGGAGAATTTGTTTTACTAGTATAATGATGATGACGTTTTCCTGTATGATTTGATAACTTTTTTGCTAGTGTCGTATATAAATCAACGGACGGATCATGATGAACTCGTTTTGATGGCGATGATAATGTAAGAAGTTGTTCCATACGATGTTTTAATGAAAAATTTTCTTGATCAAGTTTTTGAATTTTTATCCGTAAATTATCATTCTCATGTTGCAATGAATTTTGACGCTAAAATAATGGAACAAAATAAAGGTGAATAATTGATGAATGCATTTAACGTCTCATAGATGATATTATTAGCATCTGAAGAGCAACTTAACATAACGTCCATTAATACAGACAACTGAAACGACATGTCGAAATGATAGACTTCTAGTCTAAACTCCGGTTGGATAGTTATTTAATAACAGAACATTCATCAATTATATACCATTAGTATTTGGAATATGAAACTGTGCACTATCGTTTGTCAACGACTTTGGACACTAGTGACAAGACTTATCTTCTCTTGTAGTTAAGTCATCGAGTTAAGTAAAGAAGGAAAATTTTTTGAGAATATTATTAATACGATTGAATAGACAAATTTATTTATTTTTAAATTGTTGATGGTAAAATTAATTAACTATTTTTTTCAGATTTTTTATGCATCAACATTTTTCTAAGCACAAGAAACGAGACCTCCTTGAGAAAATAAATTTTATCAAAATGAAAGAGTTCATCTTGACACTGAAGTTTCTATTTTACTTTAAAATAAGAATAAGAATAAGTTAGATTTCAAGTCATTTTCTTACGATCCAACTAAACGAATTTGATATAGTTAAAGTTGGATGTCCAGCTTGTGATGCTGAATATTATTAGAAAGTTTGTAAAATTCTCAAAATTATCATAATGGTGTTTCAGATGGATATACCATGTTACCATCATCAAACATACCATAAATATGTCCTTAACTTGACACTTTATTTTTGTACTTTTGTGTGATAATGCGCCTCTTTATTCCTTTAGTATTATTCAATGTGAATACCATTGATTATTCTATAAATGGAATTGATAAAGAGGAATAGCGCTGACGTCAATGAGAGATAATAGACTTTACGCATAACATCTTCCTTTTTTGTTAAAAATTATCTGAAAGACTTATTCTTCTATTTTTGATCTATTTTTCTTTTTGTAATACATTAAGCTTTAGAACAACTTTTTTCGGTATGTTATTCAAAATTAACAGCTGCGGGGGGAGTAGTGAAGAATAGCCTTAAGGATTGATTAAAAATGCTTTACCAAACATATTATTAATTAATTAACTTTGCCTATAAATAAATGTGTCTCGAAAAGGGAACAACATTGAACATGTCTTAACTTGAATACCTTCTCCTCTCTCAACTCAATGCAAAAATGATGATTACATGATGTTTATTTGTTTGAACACGGGGCAACAAAAAAAACCTGACACTAATCAACCTGTGAAAACTCTCTAGATCCTTAAAAACAAACAGTAGTCATTTTGAGCTGAAAAGGGAGAAGTCCGCATAAGATTTGAAATTGATCCAAGATATTTTAAAAACTGTATCTAAATCGCCTTATTGAATGATTTCAATCTCGATGACTGCTTATGGATTGATATATCAGACGAAATCTCCTCGAAAAAACACATACGCATCATATCATGACTATAATCTTAAAATATTTTTTTTTGCTAGAGCTGTCTAATATTTAGTCTAGCGCTATATGCTAAAGAATAGTCTTTGTTTTACTGTAAAGCAAATTTCAGATTGACTATTAGCGAATACAAATAATTCTATTTATAATCAGAATGCAGAATGTTTTAACAGGTTACGAGTATGCCACTATACTTATCTACCATTTCCTTCATTCTTAGCCTATTATATATGAGAAGATACAACTCGAAGAGCCCTAGCCAATCCACGAAAATTTGAAGGCTAAAATTCGGTTTTCCAACATTAATATAGACTAGAATGCAATAATTAGCAAAAAGCTGTGTTGCGCTTTGTTGGTCAGCTTGCTATGGTTTAAAACTACACTCCAAGAAGATCAGTCGGATTGATATATCAGACGAAATCTGCTCGAAAAAAGGCATGCGCATCATATCATGACTATGACCTTAAAATATATTTTTTCTCGAGTAATCTAATATTCAGTCTAGTGTTATATTCCAAAGAATAATTCTTTTTTTACTGTAAAAAAGCTGTGTTACGCTTTTTTGGCCAGCTTGCTATGGTTTAAAACTGCACTTCGGGAGGAGCAGTTTTGTTATCTCACACATTTCAACCTTAGTAATAAGACACTGTTTCAGTGTAGTCAATGTTTCAGTGTAGTTCTATGAAGAAGCGAAACTCATCAGAAGATCATGACAGTAGATGATGTAAAACAAGCATTTGAAAACATGCTGAAATTCAAAGTGTTTTTTTTTCAGTTTGCCAACATGTCAATCATTTTTTATTTCAACTATTCATCTTTCTACATATGTCGCGAGAAGAAAAGAAATTTTCTTCCGAAAAATGCAAAAGACAGACAGATCATAATATAATAAGAATCCAAAAAGTATGGAAAAGTCTGTTTTTGCCTATAGCTATAGATAAATTAGAATAAAAATACGTCACATGATTTGTATTTATGCCTTCTCGATTAGCTATGCATGTCTAAAGTCTCGACATTAGAATAACAGATGTCTCCCAAATGGAATCTTTCAAAAAAAGGAGAATGATATAAGTGGGTGTTTATATACTGATAATATCAGAAGAAACTACAAAACAGTACTTTAAGAGGTTGTCAGTAGCAAAAGTCTCTATTATATCTCGTTACCTCATGTAATTCGACTTGTGATTGTAATGCAGTTGCTAATTTAGCTTGTAATGTCAAATGTAATTGTGATATATAATTAATTAATTGAGTACGACTACGTTGAGTAGAAACTGTTGCCTCAACGACTTGTTTAATACCTTCCAAACTAAAGTCTAAATAGACCAAAAAAACATAAGTAGCAGTTGATTAGGAGAATGAAAATACTTACCATTAAATGAGGCAGCATTTGTCGTTGTTATCGATGCGGCTGATGAACATATTGGATCAGGTGATATGGATCGAATAATTTTTAATGGATATTCTTTAGTTGAAGTAGATACTGGAGATAGTTCAATATCTTTTAGTTTTTCATTGCGGATTCTACTGAAGAATGAAAAAATGATTGAAATATAAGTGTATATGTTCGTGATATTTTATGCAAATCACACACCTGTTCACATCGTTATTCAACGTTGTTCGGACAATAAGATCATTATGTACATTTGAGGAAGGAATTATTGCCGGTCTAAAAAAGAGAAAAGATGTCATTCTATTCTATGAGTATAGGCAGCTTTTTACCGAGGCAATCCAAACGGCGGATATTCTTCTAATTTACTTTGATTACTGTTGTCGAGTCCTTTTTTAAATAGATTATGACCGAATAACACTGATGCATTTGAAACTGTTGCTGATGCATTTCCAGACCAGTCTGGCAATAACTTAAAACGTTTTTCAATTGGATTTGTCGGAGTTGAACATGCCTTAATGATAAATAAAACGAAAAACATATTAGAAATGGATAACGTAAGTTTTTTGTGTTTAATGAATGTTATCATATCAGTATCGATCGTACTATCTTTGATATTCTATATATGTTAATTAGTGCTCACTTAAAACTCATGTATGGATGACTACTAGTATAACTTTAAATAAGAGCTTAATATAACAATATACATGAAAAAACGCAAATTTCTCGCTGTTATTTCAGTGTGAAGGCAAGAAACTATTGCCCATTGAAATCAATCCAGTCTATTCACTTTATGTATTGATGTTCAATACTTATTTTTGAGAAATTAACATAGTATCATCAATTAGCAGTCAAACTATTAAGTTGAAGGTAGTTCAAAATAATTTTAAGTATTTCACTAATTTGATCTTTCATCATTGATTTCACCCCCATACTGTGCACAAACACACTTTCTTTTTAGATTATTGTCTCTACTTAATAACAAGCGTTCATCACCAGTGATTGTGTTAGAAAATGAGTTGCTGACAGTATGTTCAAAAAGAATGCCATTGTATCATCACGGCAATTGTTCGAAATCTTATTATTATAGATTATTATGTAACTCTAACTACTATTACAAAATGAATAGATGAAGAAAAAATACGTTATTCGATTTTTTTTGTTCATCATAGAAAACGAAAGACGTCAAGTATTTATTATTATTATACAAAAGAATAGAGAAATTGAGAGGAGAATAGAGGCGATACGTATCGACAACTACCACATACATGTATGCTCTATAATAATAATAGCCAAAGGAGATAAATAAAATGAACCTATTACATGACAAGACCATTGGTCGGACGATAATAAGAATAGATTTAACATACACATATTTACCAATCATGTCAAGGACATGATTTTTCGTATATGATGTAACTTGATCTATTTACATATAGGGTTATGTAAGGAACAGCAACGTACAATGGACAGAGACTAACAAACTTATTATGTTCAGCCAGAACATATGAGAGAAATACGACCATTTAGCAATATTATAAGTTAAAAAATCCACAATTATAAAAAACTTCGTTTCTAAATTTCTTGATGTGCACATTTCATGACAACACGTAACATTTTTTATGTATACTGTTCGCCAATAGTACGATCAATCTTGATAAAATATCTTGTGACATTCTATTTAGCTTTATCACCTGACTCAATTTTACAACACCTAATTAGAATAGGGTATGTTGTTGAATTTTCAACGTCAATTTTCTAATTACATAAAATATTTTTATAATACAACTGAATAGACAAATTTATTCATTTTTAAATTGTTAATGGCAAAATTAATTAGACTATTTTTTTCAGATTTTTTTATGCATCAACATTTTTCTGAGCACAAGAAACGAGACCTCCTTGAGAAAATAAATTTTATTAAAAAGAAAGAGTTCATCTTGACACTGAAGTCTCTATTTTGTTTTAAGATAGAAACAAGAACGTTCTATTAATCTGTGCTCTCTACTATTTATCTAGATTAAAATCAATCTTCTCGATTTATTATTTCAGTAAATGATCATTGAATTTCTATCAAACGACTTTTCATGATTACTCAAGATATTTAAGCCAAAAGTTATTGATTGTATAAAACATACAGTATGACATTTCTTAAAAACTTAGTTATTGACGACAACAACAACGGTTAGAATAACTTCTATAAGAATTTAATGAATGTAACATATTTTCTTAAGTTTTCTCAATCAGAACTTTCATCATACATTGTTGGATAGAGAAAGAGGTAAAGAAAAGAAAACAAAATTTAACAACGTCATCTATTATACAGGCAATAACGACAATGCCGAAGAAACTGTCTTTCCATTTATCGTGTTTACTGTCAAAAAATCATTGATAAATAGTATTTCACCTGTAAAATGTCTAATCTAATCCGTATTATGCTATAAATAGATAAACAGACTGAATAAGACTCAAGAAAACCGTAGACTTCTATCACAAATGTCAGTTATAAAGCGTTGTTTTAGATTTAATTAAATGACGTACAAAGAACTGCTATGTTGACGTTCTCACTTGCTAGTTATAGAACGGATAAATATTATCTCTAATGATTTTCAAAATTTCTGATAACTATGACACACAAATGATTCGTTTTTACAGATATTACAATAAACTCAACTATAGAATACTATACAAGACCTAATAGAATACTTTTCATCTTTTTCGATATAATATGACTATAGAAGCTTAGTTATAGATTTAGTTTTCAATGTTGTCCGTTTTTATTCTAAAAACCTTATTTGGTATTTTATATCTAGAAATTCAGTGTAGTGTAGGTAGCTATTCAAAGATCCTTTCTCTTCTTTTGTCTACACATTCTAAATAAAAGACATCTAAGTTTCATTTCAAGATAATTTACGACAAAACAATAATGATAGTCAAGGTTAATGAAAACATTTTTTTACCCTAAGCGGCGGCGGCGACAACAACAACACAGCCTTCTTTTTCTATAATAACGTCCTAGTTGTTGTTGTTTTTCTATTACTTTGATACCAAAAAGAGAAAAAGTCATGAACAAAAACATACTTTCTGTGTATGTTTAAAGAAAAACAACAAAACAACCTCATTATGAATTCAGGGTTTACGTGAATGGAATAGACATGCTCAAATGATTACAGGTGTTTTGTCTATCTATGAACAAACGCTGCTTATAGTGGATACTTTACTCAATGCTATTTGCTAACAACAGGCTTATGAATATTATGTAGTTAATATTAAATTGGAGTCTCATATACTTAGGGAAAAAATAATGCCTTATTTATTTAAATGTGTAGGTGGAACAAGGCTATACTTTTATCCTCATTTTTTGTAAGAAACTACAATGGGCATAGTCTCATTTAATTATATCACAACAAAAAAAACTTGTTTCATAGCGAAAAAAACTACTTACCGATGGTGGCCTTTTTTTGCTAAATTTTTCTTTGAATAATTCTAATTCTTCTCGGGCTTTATTATCTTCTATCGATCGAATTTTCAAATAGGATCGCCAGTTATCCGAATTAAAACCCCAATGACATATACGATTCTCCTCGGATTTATGACCATGTGAAACGAATGTTTTGGGAGAAAATAACGCTTGACATGTGTCACATTGTATGCATTCAGCATGTGGACTAACATACAATGTCGGATACAATAGACCACAACATTTACCAAAACATTTATGCTGAACTTTAACTAAAAAAATAAAGTAATTAAAATGAAATAAAATGCGTAGACGCGTAGGATCTGATTAATAATAAATGTGAAATCAAACTGCGTTATTTGTGTGTACATACTCGAATACAATCTTTCAAATTGATTTGACCATAAGTGTCCTTTGAATCTTTGTTGTAACAATATTGCACATAATCTCTCGGCATCTGTTTGTGTTATAAGCCCGCAGGATGGTGCATTAAATGGCAAAACTTGAGTAATTTTCAATACATCTAACTGATCATTTGTGCATCGTGAACAATATATATGGAGTTTTTCACAAGCTGAATTAATTTCTTGGAGTGAAAAATCTTTTAACACTGTATTCAATATTTCTGGTAAACATAGTCGTTTTTCACCGCCAACGATAAAACACGTAATACGTTCACCTAAAACAAAATTAGAATGAAATTTGTTGCAGAAAAATGATGAGCAATAACGAAATATGTGACTAGACACAAGTTATCGTTAAGATCAGATTACTGTATTACATGCTAATAAAAATACTTATGAACGCACAAATTGCAAAACTACATACTAAAAGTAGCCATATATTGAAAAGTGAACTTTTTACAAGTAAATATTTAACTATTACAAGCCTAGTATACGTACATGACTGTACAAATAGTCTATGTACCCATTTTGTATGTATTAAATATACCTATTTTGTATGTATTAACAACTGCATGGGTTGTCATCTTTTTTCATATGCTGCGCATTGTACTCTTAGTAATCTTCAGACTCTTATCTCTATATTTTCTTTTGAGTGCATTTTTATTCTTCAAGATGACTAAGAGTAAAAATCAGAAAGGTGACGTCTACTATCGAACCATTCTTATCTTAAATAAGATGTGAAAAAATGCTTAGCCATGTTTAAAAAACCTATATTTCTGATATTCAAGGTTGAAGTCTAACCACCAATCAATGATCCATTTTTTTCAAGATTCTAATAGCTAAAGGGTATTAAAGAGGCTTGTAGTAAAGAGTTTTACTCCGACTTAAGCTCATAGACGAAAACGAACGTGAGTCGAGGGGAGTGTACATTTATTCTGACTCAATAAACATTTTAAAATAAAAAAAAAAAATAAAATTTTTCGAGTATAATGGTTACATCATCAATCACCACAAATGTACGTGTAAACTTTTTTCTCTCTACTTCTTCTGCATATTTCGCATGAATAAATTAGAAACAATTATTTGAATAATGTATGTAATACACAACTATTCGACAAGACTTCTCTTTAACAGTATCGGTCAATGATCTGAAAATTTATTTATGCATAGGCAACGATATCAACAAAAATACTCGAGAGTTTAGGGGGTTAGGGTGTAATTACTCGCGAAAAATACAGCCTAATCCTCTTAGAGAGAATAAAAACTTTCAATTTTTTTCGATTTCTTCTGGACGATAGCTACCGAGCATCTGATATGACAAAGAATCAAGTTGATATTTTTTGGAGATAGGTACTTCGTCAAGTGACTCCCTGAACTTGCAATAGTTCAATAAGCTTTTATGACGAAATTTTTTTTTCTTATAAATTTATAAAACATTTTTGGAAAACTGACATAATCAAGCAAGTGCAAGAACAAAATAGGCACAAAAACTAGTAATCGATAGAGTTTAGATAAACAAAATCCTTTTTTAAGTTAAAAAAAAAGAAATCACTGGTTACCATATACTGGTAAGTAAGCCGATGCCACCATCTTCTTTTGTTTGTTTTGTAGTAACTAATACTTTCTTTTGCACAGTGCTCTAGAAAATTGTATTCTTTTGTTGTCTTCTTCAATGTCGAGAAAATGAAATTTATTACGCAACAAGTAAGAGAAGAAAAATGGCTTCGTCTTCTATTGTTTGCTTTGTTAAAACGAGACTCGACCAACAAAAACACAGGGATAGATGGATACCATCCCTTCTCGCTGTTTCTATTTGATAAGAAACAATGACAAATGTAGTCAGTCACTTTTTTCAGGTAAAGTGCAATGAGAACCAAAAAATATGCACTTTTATAACAATGACGTACGTGTTTCTTCAATCTTAACTCTAGAAAAAGGTATTCTCTATTGTGTATGAAACAATAGGTGACTGGTTATCACATGCAGATATTCTTTATAGAATAGTAATAAATAGTACTTTTTGTGTCCTATAGTAAAGTGTTGCGTTTACCGCGTGACTATGTTTAATAACTGTATGAGTTTTGAAATCCTGTTGCTGAGTCTGTATAGTAGAGATTTGGTTGTAAACATATGTTTTACTTTATGCGCATGAATGCGTCCAGTAATCAACACCATAAATCAATATTATTACGCAAAAAAAAGAAAAAGTTGTATTTCATATATTCATCATTCGAAGGTGTCGAAAAGATTTCTCCTCTCACTATTTCTAGATGATGTAATCAGTTTGATCATCATTCGACTGATAATCATCTGTCGCCTTTAAATGCACAACCAATTATTGATTTAGAAATTCTATATCTTACCGAGTAAAAATAAATTGAAGAAGTTCAAATTAGATCAGGATGTAGACAAAGTTTATCAGTGTCCACAACTTATATAATTTTCAGACCTTTCTGCACCAGACAATTTATATATGTGGTGAAAAAAATTGAAAACACGCCTGACTCAGTCTATGTGAATGTTTGTATTTCATCAAATAAACAAAACGTACTTAATAGCGGGGTCACTATAACCTAAATTAAACAGAAAATCTCCTAGGATACTGAGAAAAAGAAAATTATTTAAACATGTGTGAAATGATCAGAGTACACAGCGACGTGTTTTTTAATTATTTTAAACAACTTAAGCTACGTTCACTTGTAATTTTCATCTCATGTAAATTTAGTTTCTTGTAAATCAAATAACAAACATTAAACTCTTAATAAATTTGATTAGCAACATACTCGTCTTTACTTATTATGATCTAATAGGCAAAAAAAACACAGCTCATTCAATTCTACATGGATTTATCAGATTCTTTCCTTATATTCCTTATATCCTAGCATTTTAAATTAGTTAAATCCTAAGCGTGCAAACTATGAATACTTACTATTGAATGTTTTGAAGCAACGATTTCTATTTTTTGCCATGAACAATGTTAGCTTGTTTTATAAATAACTGACTAACGTTTTTGGCAAGATTTATTCAGAAGCACTATTATTTATGCATTTCGTCCCATATAAATGCTCCTAGCTTGAGATAATCGATTGATCTAGTACTAGAGTATTGTTTAACGTGGGTTCGAGATAATTCTTTTCGAAAATACGTGTGACGTTCGCATACGTTTATCAGGTCTATCATCTGTCTGTCATTTGCGATACGAACAAATTTTATGATTTAATCTACAGAATACGATTGTATTCTAAAATAAAATTTACTTATTGACGTCATACAGCATCTCTCTCACTATTTTTGTATGGTTTTGTTTGACAGGCAAAAAAAAAGGGTGGTGTAAACTGCAAAATTAATTATGTCTTCAATATCTAAGTACAGGTGCAAAAATTAATGAGCCGTGAATCCGACGTTCTCGCATTGCACTATGTCTCACCTGAGACAACATAATTTATCCAGGTGATTATTAAAACCATCATTAATCTGTAAATGTCTCTATCTAAACTTAATGCAAAAAAAAACTGTTTGGATTTGAATGGTCTATACAAAAACAGAGGGGAATTAGTAGAATATAATCGTGTTTGCACGGTTAGGAAGTTAGTAGTTGTCTTATATTCAAATTTTACGTCTAACTATCCGCTCACATTTTCCGCATCAATTGATAGATCTATCCTTTTGCCCTACACACACATATGCACTAAAAAAATAGCAAGACATTCTTCTAATTATCATGATATTAAATTTATCAAAATCATGCTGATTTCATTCTTTCGGCAAACGAGCAATCGCTATGTCTCCATACTATTTTATAGTCGCATGAAAAAATAGAAAAAAAACATCACACAGACTGTCAATACTATCGCGCTGTGAGACACTTCTCTTATAAACATATTCATCTCAAAGGTCATCCAGGTCTGTATACAAACGACCAGCAAACGAACATGAGCAAATCAATATGTTTTAAGACAACTAACGAGAGAAGCGCTACTATGTGGCTGATTTAAGCATGGTGACAAATCCACCTATCCTTGGCCTACAGCAGATATAAAAAAATATTATAGTTAAACATACCGCATAGTGTTGTATCACTTTTTTCTCCCGATTTATCTGCTTGTATACACGATGGTCCTTGTATTACTGCACCAAGTGGAGGTTGCAACCATTGATCCCACGTCTCTTTTGTTGCACCACTTTTTAAACTTTTTGTACAATATTCTTCCCAATTACCATTTGTTGTTGTCGTTTTTGTCATAGGATTCGTTGAAGTTGTTGAGTTTATACTTGGCGTTGTTGAACATAATTTTGATGATAACGAATTATTTCTTGAACCTAACGGAGATTGATAATGTGAAACATAATCTAAAGAAGATTTTGTTACAGCAACATTCGGAGGTAGAGTGTTCGAGTTTGATGAATTGTGATTTATCGTCGAATTTCCCGATGATGCGTGAGTATGACTATGATTATAGTATGACTGTGCAAGTGCATGTTGTAAAATCAACTCGTTTGTAGTGAGTGAAGACGAATAAGGAATCGACGATTTTGAAGACGGATGACAGTGTCGTAACATTTTAAATAAATATGGATCAAATGAAGATGGAACAGTGACGTAACCGTTTGTGGCTGCTTGTGACGTTGTTGTTGTCATTTTAATAGATATTTACAATATGAATAAATACAACGAATTCTATAACATAAATACGGACGAGGTCAGACCAGGTGCACACAAGTTAAGCAACAACAACATATTTTAAAAAACAGACATTATTCTAAAAAGTAGATCAGTACGAAGACTTTTACACTGAATAAGAAAAGAAATAAAATGATTAGATGTTTGCATTAAAGGATATGCGAGACATTTTATTATACAAAAAAAAAAGTAATCAAGAGGAAAAAGAGAAAAATAGAAAGAAAAAGAAATCTATGATAAAGCATCTCGCAAAAATATAAGCGGCAATACTATAAAGAAATGTTAAAGTTGTTCTATGTGAGAACATAACACATACATATAGATCTAATGAACAGAACATATTCTCTCATTCTTTTTTCTTGAGAGAATGTGAGAGAGAGAGGAAGAGAGGGAGAGAAAGAGAGAGAGAGAGAGAAAGCTTAGCTACTGTTTATAACTACATTGTAACATATAAATTGAGCCTAAATAGTCTGTGTTGGGGCGAGAGCAAGAAGAGAGGATGAGATAAGAGATGTGCTGTAGTCGTCAGTCGCACAGCTGTATAATTATACGTCGGACTTTCTCTTCCTTCCCTACTCTTGTATAATTTGAACGAAGAAGGATTACGTAGAGGTTTTTTCTTCTTTTTCTATTTGAACGCGCAAAAACTTTTATATACATGTACATGTAGATTGAACAACTAGGATAAGAGTTGAACTACGTATCGAAATGTATAATTGTGTGTACACATACATACTCATGAAGCAGAAAAAAAAACTAACGATGAAAATATGCGCATAGAGGTGAAGGCTAAAATTGCGCAAAATAACAGAATATAATAAACTTACATGTTCCTTTTTCTTATTATTCCTCTTTTCACAACAAAAAAATAACAACGTAGAGTGACAGACATAATTAAAAAAACTAATAGAGAAAATCTGTTTTGTTTCAATAAAAAAATTCTTCCAGTAAATCTCTTAGATACAAAAACTGCTATATAAACCTTTTTTTGCCCAGTTGGAAAATCTTGTTATGATGTAGTGCAAACAAACAGTATAAGTTGAACTAGCTTCATTCATTTAGGCTGAAATCAAAACTAACAACTGCTAAAAACTTATCTGAAAGTGTAACTTCATGTGATTTTCTATCAGCTGTTCTAACGCACTCAACACATATCTCAAACCACATATTTTAGCTACAAAGCAACGAACGCATTATTACGTAGATCTGCCATAAAATTAATCAAATAATTCCGTTTTTGTTTCTGTTACACTTCTTTTTTTTTTTGAAAGACTTTCTAGATAAGAAAATCTTTTCATTCGCGAGGCACGAAATCTGTCTCGAAGTTCGGTAATGACAAATACGTGAAAAATAGAACAATTGAGAAAAAAATGCACTCACAAGCTGGAGAATAAAATAAATGCAAAATAATGGGTGGTACACAGTATTAATTACTATACTCAAATCTGTTGCTTCTTTCAAAGTCCACGGCAAAATAATATCTAGAAAAGAGAACAGTTTGTTTTATTTAGCATATTGTGCACAAATGGCAGACTATTAAATACTTAGAAATTTCTGAAAACATTTATTTTAAACTTACATAGACTGATAATAGAACAATATATAACGTTTAAGATAAAAAATTTTGAAAAACAATAATACATAACGAATAATACCCTCGCAAGAAAACGTGGCTTCACCATGTGATCAATGTAACAATATTCTCAAAAGTAGACAAATGCACTGGCTATCCTCTTTCAAAATGTATCATTGCTATTTGTTTCAAAAATAAAATAAGGATCAGAATTGTTTCAAGTATAAAACGAGTGTCTTTATCCACACGATTTATTTCTTCATCTTTCTAATAATATCTGTGCATAAGATTGTGTTCTACTTAGGTCTTCTACGACTGCTAACGCTTTTTATTGTCTATACGTAAACTTTTCTTATTCGTTTCTTTATCAGCAGTCGTGTACTGGAACATTTTTTCTCACCCTTATTTATATTATGTGATGTCTGCTAATTCTATTCTTCCACAGATGTCACACACAGATCGAACAAAAGAAAGGAATAAATAAACATGAACATATATCTTATTCATACGACATCACACAACACATCACGGCTGTTTTTACACTGGACATAAAAATCGTATGGTTTGTGCTACGAACACATAATTTACACTTCGAATGTTGTGAACATATCCTTTTCTAAGTTACATAAGATCCTAAGATAATCTGTTTACGACGGAAAAGTATATGAAAATAATTATTTTCTCAATCATTACCTCTCAAAATTTTCATTATTACCATCATTTGTACGATACATAAACAGAGACGTGATATACGTATATGGTTATGAGATACTCAACAATTCGCATCAAAACTAAAAGATCTTTGAGGTATACGTGCCATTCACTAATGGCATATGAATTTTTACACAATTATGAATAATTAATTAGAGAACTGCAGAACAAATTATACTATCGTTTGGTTTTACATACATATATTATATATATGTATATATGTTTCTTATTGTTCAATTAAGAAACGATCTTTAGTTTGTCTTTCTGCAATAATGGAATGAAAGAGAAATATGAAATGTATGCACTTTAAGTTCTGAAGGTTAAAAGGGCTCTTTGACATAAAGCAATTATATAATTATCTACACTGTGCCAATAGATGTAAAACTAGCTTTTATAAACGTTTTTATATAATTTTTGGTATTGTCAGAATAGAATAGAATAGAACAGAACAAAATTATTATTAGGCGTCTATAGCGTACGTATGATGTATAGACACAATTTGTAGTGGATGGACAACATATCGTACAATTAACTGACTAGAAAATGACATTTTTTCAGACGCAAAAAAGGAAGATAGAGAAAGAGCAAAAAACATAGACTATGTCAGAACACAGAATTGCGTTATAGATCAGCTTTCGTTTATAAAATAGTGTTTGTGTGAAATATGAAACAAAGAAAATAACTACTTCGTTAATAATACGTAAAAGACCTTAGTCATATTTTTTCTAGAAAAAGCTATTTTTAAAAATTTAGATCCATTCTTTAATCAAAGGTTGTTTATTTATTTAAAAGACGGTAACAATAGCAATTTAACATTATTAATCGTGTTCATGTTATGTCTACATGATTGTTGTTCAGCATGCACCCACCTTTCTTTATTTCATCAGTGAACAAAAGAGAGCAAATGCGAATGTATAAGAAAGAAATTAGAATCGAAATTCGAAACTTTCTAAGTGATAATTTGATCATGATGGCGTGGTTGGTGGTTTTATAATTTGAAAAAAGAACAGAACAGAAAAGAAAACTTCACACAGCAATAGAACACAAACGTCATTAGATTGCTCGGTAATGATTCAACAGACAGTGCCATGTCTATACACAATACGCAGCTTTAAACTAAATATGTAACAGAATAGAAAAAAGTATTTTTGATATTTATTGCGTTTTCTCTATAGAATATAGAATAGAGAAAAAGAGGTTTCAGAGATAAAAAATGAAAATAAATGAAAACTCTTACTTTTTATCCACCTTATAGGATCAATTTTGTTTTCTTTATAAAATGTCTCAGTCAGGATGATAGAGTTATTTATTGCTGATTATTAATGTGTAGAGAATATTATTTTTCTTTTTGACTTTGTGTCTAGCATACTATACACAGCTCATAAGTACGCATTTATGTGCATATTCATTTATTTTTATTTTATATTATGGTACACTATTATTGTAAATGGGAATGACAATTCTAGTAGATTCTCATTCTAGACGTTGTACTTGTTTTTGAGAAATAGATAGAACAAGAAATGGATTTAATTTATGAACAATATTGATGCATTACATATACATTTAAAACACACGGGTCTCTAGTCTTGCAGTCAAGTGTTTTTCATTAGACAGATTAGCAGATCAGCACAAAAAATAATGATAAGACCCGATTAAGGAGAGTGCTGACTCCTTCCCCAAAAACGTTTTGGACTTTCTGTTAAAATCTGTGAAGTTTTTCCACAAGCAACTATCTGTCAAAAATTTTGAAAACTTTTTCGCCAGCCACTTTCTGCGAAACAAAATTATTTAGCCTCTCCTATCCCTAAGGATAACCGAAAAGATTGGATAAGATATTACTCGAAAGAGCATTTGCAATGGAAAACATATTTAGAGAAGGGGGCAACTCATATGACTTTTTCTCCTGCTTATGGGCCTGGGAGAACATATGCATCCCGAGTTTCCTTGAAAAAACTAACTAAAAGTAACGTAATAGAATAAAGACGAATAGTAAATAGTAAATATCAAAACGTAGCTGTCAGAATCAAGCCTTGATGTGTATTTGTTTGCTATAGTGTGGTATATCAAAGTAATGTCTATGAAGAGGCTCAAGTTTGGTTATTTTCAATATTTGTCAAGAGAAAGTGTTCTCTATTGGATAGATTAGGGATCATACATTTAGAGGGACGTTGCCTCATACCTCCCAAGAAATCAATAAACGATGAGTTTATTATGACAGTTCATTATGGTAAAGAAAACGAGACTATCACATGAACTAGCGCGGCTCGGCGAATCTGGGGAGCGAGTACTGAGTCGGAGTTTGAGTTCAAGCTACACAGTGGGCATTCAGGCGGAAATTTGAGCAAAAATCGACAAGTGAGCTGTTTTGAATTCGAACAGTAATAAATGTAGTCCTTGAAAAGCGCTAGCGAATGGTATATAATGATCGACTAGTAATGAACTCCTTCGATGAGTAAGTTAGCTTACAACAAACGAACATTCACAAAAAACACCGTCAAATATGACACATGTGCAAAGATTCTTGTTTCTATGTACAGACGTGCAATATTACCCTATCCAAGGCACATATTCGGAATCAGCACAACCTATTGCATTTTCTGATAATAGAAGGTACTCCTTCTGCATCTTGTACGAAACGAAAAAAGGTCTAGTAGTCTAGATTACCACGGTCCGACATGAGACAACTTCAGTGCAGTGACAGCGCTAAAAAGCGCTAAGCCTGAACAGACCTTCTAATTACATGAAAATGTTCCTCAGCCTATCGTGTATTTATGATCTTTTCTCGTCTTTTTTTCTAAGTCGAGTTATTGATTTTACAAAAACCCATAGGGTTTTCGAGATAATTCGCGTTTTTCTCCCCTATAAGAGCACTTTTTCCATAACATAAAGCCATATTCGGAATCACCGTGAAAAACTACGTCGAATGATATATAGCTTCTGCAGAAATATTTTCGGTCAAACTGAATTATACAGTTGAAAGCCCCCCTCACCCTCACCCTTGAAAGCCCCTCATATTCGAAAACCAATAGAAAAACATGTTTATAGGCTTTCACACCAGTTCTACAGCATATGTCCGCCTGTTCTATAGAAAAATACCCACTGTGAGCTATAAAGCAAACAAAGTGAATCTGACTCCTGGAAACGCAGTCGCGAGTCCGAGTCCCAAGTTCATTTCGAGCCCGATTCCTCAAAACTGAATATATCCTCTGTCGTACGCTTTGCTCTTGAAACCTTATATGCACATTCGAGAACTGCAATGACTCACAACAGTTCTAATCGAATTAAGTCATTTCTAACTTGAACAAGGTTTTGATAATTTATAACTTGGACTAAAAAACAGTCAAGTTGTGATGCATATCGTTAAATCTTTTTGATCATTTGATATGTAAAAAATGCGCGCATCACACTAAGAAAAAGTATACTAAGCCATATAATTCCGATACAAAGTTTTATTGATTTAAAATCATTGAGGCATTGTTTTTTTTTATGGTTATCTTTTAAAATATAAGAAAAAAACATCATGTATCCGCAACAAAGCTCATAGTCGAACCAAGTTAGTTACTAAAAAAGTCTCCAAGTTATTGAATTCAAACTTAACTTGAAAACTCTTCTAAGAGACAATTCTTATAAAAATAAAGTATTAGACGCGTTCTAACAAGGACAAAAAGTCTCACAAAGAAATCAATAAACGATGAGTTTATTATGACAGTTCATTATGGTAAAGAAAACGAGACTATCACATGGACTAGCAGGAATCAACGAGTCTGGGAGGGAGTACCGGAGTTCGGGGAGTCGGAGTTTGGGTCCAAGCTATAAACCAAGCAAAGTGAATCTGGCTCCTTGAAACGCGGTTGCGAGTTCGAGTCCCAAATTCATTTTGAGTCCGATAATTTTTTCAAACTTTTTTGGCTGTCGTTATTTATAAGTTCTAATCTTTTTATTGATTATTTATATTTCTTCTCTCGTATGCCGTACATCACATCAATCTATTATAACAGAAAAAGTTACATAAGCGAACGTCTATTGCATATCCCATACTAATATTGAAAAACTGAACATTTTTCCGTTGATTTATGTAAGAACCTGAATCGAGCGAATTCGAAATCCAAAAACTCAAGTTCGAGTCCGAGTCTTTTGAAAAAATCTCCAATCCGGGTCCAAGTTCAAATCCACCGAAAAATTTTCCAGTCCGGACTCGGACTTGCCCAGTCCTGTGCAACAGCATGTCAACAACAGGGCTACAGGGCTGTAGACCCAGCCCTGTAGACTAGCACGTGCAACAGCTTTTCCTAGAAAATAAAAGAAAAAAACGAAAGAGGAGAAATAAGGCACTTTTTGTTTAATAGAAGT
This sequence comes from Didymodactylos carnosus, assembly GCA_905250885.1. Lineage (NCBI taxonomy): Eukaryota > Metazoa > Rotifera > Eurotatoria > Philodinida > Philodinidae > Didymodactylos > Didymodactylos carnosus. Next base: position 40,245 of record CAJNOQ010000671.1, read on the forward strand.
TATTTAATTCTTCACCCACATAAACCAGATATCTCATCTAGAAAATATTTGCTGTTATTCTTTTTAATTCATATCGATCCAAGCTACATATAACCAGATAACTTACTGTCTACTTCAAAATAGAATGCACTCGGTTGCTTGTTGAATAACTTGGGAACGCTGATAGCTATCGAGTTCATGTTGTTACCATTAGACAGAGAATGATTGTGGCATCTGTCTATTTGAGAATCAAAATGCTTGGAAAGTTTTCTAGGAGATTTCTGGAAAAGTATTGCCTGGTTTTGTTGATCAGATGTACTCTCAATTTCAATTTGGCTGTTTTGCAGGCTAATACCTACTCTATAAACACTGAAGCTTTCAGAATTTCTGACCTTCCGTGCAGGTGCTAGCTGTAACTTACTAACACCCCGGAAATCCGGCTTTCAGTCCAGGATCGCGGCTCCCGCCACAACACATGGGCTAAAACCGTCGATTCATAAAATTTCCATCACTCTAAATTGCTTGGCACAGTTTTTTTTCTCGTGTTGTAGTTAATCAAAGGTCAGTGAAACAAAATCAGTAAAACATCCAGTTTTCAGGTGCTTTCCAAGCATCCATCGAAAGTTTCCGGTTAATTGAATAAGAACTGACCGAGTTGGGGCTATCTCATCATGAGATTCTGGGACGGTGTGGAAACGGCCTTTAACTATTCGAATTCAATTCTGTCAAATGAAATCAGGCGTTTCAATGAATTCAACCACACGGTTTTAGATCAATATGCGTCAAAAAGAACTTGGAAACAAGTTTTTAGCTCATTCTGATCGAGAAGACGCACCGGTGATAGTGAGTCAATTAATTTTTGCAAAACACTGCCAAAAATAAGTATCATTTCATTGGCCAAAGATGTTTTTTAATGTTTTGAATATTAGCAAGCAGGAACAAATATACCGTCAGATTTTTATAGCGTTCAGCACTTCTGATCCTGTAGAAAAACGGCAAATACGTATTTCAGAAGGAATATATGACTAAAATCTACATAAAATTCTCTATCTTTTACAATCTAAACGGAACCTCGGACGGAACGGTTTTCCAATCAAGCTTAACGCTGCAAAGACCAATGATTTAATCTGGACGAGTTAATCCACTTTTTAACTGATTTTTTTTACAGATCATATTGTACAATCAATCCAATGTATTATAACTATCGATAAGCAATATTAATTTTTCAAAATAATCGCAAATAATCTTTGTTAAATAGAATGAAGATGTAACAACGATATTTCTTCAAAAAGAATAAATCAATGAATATGAAGAAAATGGAAGAGTTTGTTAAGTGTACAGTTATTTGTGTTTTTATTTCTTTACTCATATTAAATGAAAAAAGATTGTTTCATTTAAAATATGTCATTGTCTCCATGATATGATATAAAATTCAGACAAAGCCATTAAAGAAATTAGCAAGTTCTAGTTAAATTTTGTTTGCACCTTTTCATACTTCGTGAGTTGTTTTTCTCAGCAGTCTTTTTATTGTTTGTGGGCGCGTATTAGAAGTAATATTCTTATTATTTCAGATCAAATTTGTGTATTTATTCTGTTTTTATGTAAATAAAAATACGGATTTTGGATAATATTTAGAATGAATGTATATGAAAGGCTTACATTCATTTTCATCCAATTAGAAAATCTGTCTTGTAATGTAAACTGTTAGAATCTTTAGACGCGACATAGAAAAAGAGTCACTGAACTTTGATGACTGCACAATCGCGTTCTTTTCATTTCATAGTCTTCATTTGTTTTTAAACAATAAACAAAATATACTGTGATACCGGATGAGAAAAAGAGATGTTCGAGGATATATTCTCTGACCTTTGAAACTGCACATTTGTCTTACAATGTACCAGAGGCCAAATCTACTTTGGCAAATGAGTATGTGATAGCAAACAATATTCCACCCCCAAACATGGCTGCCGTGGCAACAAATGATCCAACGAGTAAATGAGTGACACCTGAAAAGAAAAAAAAGGTTAGTGTTGTTTAATACTCTATACAATTATTGAAACTGTTCCATTTACCAGATATTCCTTGACCACTCGTACAGCCTCCAGCAATTCTTGAGCCCATTAATAAAAAAAATCCGCCTAATATACTATTGTATATATTTGCTCCATTTTCTTTTCCTAATGGAAATGTTTGTGATAAACATGATGATAACAGACTGCCGCTTACAGCCCCAATAGCAAACAAGAGTGGTGTGGCATTTTTTAGACCATACGTAAATTTAGCTAACTCTGGTACTAATCTACTAAATATCGGTATACGACATAGTTGTGCAACAAAAACTGTGAATGCTGATGAAACACCTAACGATCGTTCCAACAGAAAAATAAAAAATAATTGTAACAGACCAACACCAATACCGCACACAGACGGAGGCCATGCAGCCATACCAAAGACAGAACCCGTTTGCTTTTCAGGATCTAAATTAGTTACAATTTAGTTAGACACTCAGATTAACAGATATTGCAAAAGCTTTTGTTAAATTGTGAAAGGTAGTTCTTCTTGTTTCCAATATTTTGGAGACTTTGTTTTCTTATGAAAGAATAAACTCTGAACAGTGAAACGTGCATCAATCAAATATTTCTCACTTAAGATTCCACTGAGAGAAAATACAACAACTAAAAATTACCAAAAGAAGCATTTTTTAACCAATGCGATTACAAAATCATTTTTTAATAGAAAACAAACACATGACGAAATAGCCCCGAAAAATTCTATCGATTTGAACTTCTAAAAAAAGAAGTATCATGTCATGTTTTAGTGGTTTTCGGAATTTTAAGATTTGGCGCTTAAGTACTTGAAACTTCCAGCAAATGCATTACCTATATACGTTAAGTAGCTGAGGTTATTTTAGTACCAAGTGGTACAAAAATTGAATGGAAATTTAAAAGTCAGTTAAAAAATGTAACGAAATATTCATAATTTAATTAAAAAATTGCAAGTTAACCCTTTACCCCGTGGACATTAGGGAGAAGTGATATAAAAAGTACTGATTTTATAATTTTACATTTTTTGTAGTTCTATCACCGACATTTACACAGCATCCTCTAAACACGCATTACATCACGTTTTTACTGGCATAGCATTATACATATTAAAGGCTATATAAGAAATAAAAATTTAAAATAATTTCAGCTTGTCTTATTTTTATTTATGGTTAAAAATCTACTAAAATTATAAAAATTAAAGTTTTGAAATATACAATTTTTCGATCTATTTATATGGTCATTGTCAAGCATTTATCTTGTACAGGATATTATGCTTCGGTAAAAATCAAAGATTCATTGCCGAACTCCGCACACTTTCATTCACTTACTCACCGACCGCCTTTGAAGATGCTTTGATCTCAATTTGAAATTAATTAAAAGTGTGCAAAGTTCGAGAACGAAACCAAAATGTAGTTAAACATATAGGTATTCCTTCCTTCTTTTTCTTTTCTTGTTAGTGCG